>JAQNBH010000014.1:24107143-24274643 GCA_028752905.1 Cladorhizidae sp. MBARI D1340-BT2 | reverse complement strand
CAATCCTACCAGTCAGGGATCAACTGAATCCCACAGGTCTACTGTCTGCCACAGATGCAAGACCTGTGGGTTCCACCAACGTAGTACATATACGGCTTGCCAAGACTGCACTATTACATAGTTCTACTGAGACTTTCTTGAATGAAGGCCTAGCTAGCAATAGTATTCCAATACCGCTAGATCTACTAGTGGCCACTCTCATCCTAGATGTTGTTAATAATCCCATGTATATATGATGATCTAGAATGTGGCAGTCCTCGGGTACCTCAGAAGGTGTTAGTGTGGACATAACTAATGACGATTGTGAATTGTCTGAGGTATTTTATGGGGTGTGGTTCTGGATGGGATGTGAGATGAACTGTAGAGGTGTTGAGTTTTAGTAGTTAGCCACCAGCTATATTGTTTTCCCTGATGCAGTAAGTGGAGTCCAGGAATTATACTCAACACAATAACCAAGTGTTTATGGATCCCAATCCCACTACTTGTCTGTGAGGCTTGGGTTCATGCTGGGATTCATGCTGGGTTACAATGATGCACATGCTATTGAGATATTGTGAACACTGTGCACCAAATGCATCCCACAGCGGGTATATAACATTACTAGATGCTTGAATAGACTCAAGTTCTATTCTTATCTCCATGGCTACTGGCAGAAAACAGCAACTGACTCAGATTATAGTACTTTGCCTTCTTGCAACCTTCAGCTTAAGCCACACATAACTTGCATAAATTTTCATAATTTTATGACTAGCAAAAACTAACCCATTCATCACTAATCTGTTTCCCTGTAGTATTTAAGTATTTGTCAATGTTATCAACCTGCTGGTGCATGATCAATATTTAGCTGAGTCAGTGAGCAGCTGCACGTTTTCGTATCATGAAGTTATCAGCAGCTTTCCTCAGAAGTATATTCCTCTGACAAAACTTATCAGCACAGACCTTCAACACGTAACTACTTACCATAAAAGCTGTCATGGAAAAAATAATTATCAATCTGAAAATAGACCTCCATGAATGTGATGCAACAAATGGTTCATAATTAGAATAATACCAGTACATTCTGTCACACATTGTTTGTACCTAAATAACTACTATAATGTTGCCCAAAGAGAGTTGGCTGTTATTGACCTAAGATGGCTACTGTTATAATTAAGTGAATTGTATGACATTATTCAATAGTCCGGACTCTAAATAAACGTTTTTAGTGTGTCACGTGTGTTGCACAGATAGTGAAATCAAGATGTCTTCTTATAATGTCTGTTGTCTTCGGTTGTTAGTTTACTAGTTGATTAAGGACTTTCACGGTCGTTGAAGAGTGAAAGAACTATAACCTTAGGGTATTAAACAAGGTTATAACATTTGGCGACGAGGATTATAACGGATCGACACGGATTATTACGAAAAGAGTTTTCGAGATGGCCGTGCATGGTTCAATGTCTGCCTTTACTTCAGCGCACGAGGACTGGAGAGCCTATGTAGAAAGGCTGGAACAGTACTTCGTAGCAAACAGTGTGACTGAGGCCGACAAGAAGCGAGCTATACTATTGAGTGTTTGTGGTTCCAAGACCTACCAACTCATTAGAGATTTAGTTTCCCCTACCAGACCAGGAGAGATCGCATACACTGACCTTGTGGAGTTAGTTATTAAGCACTACTGTCCCAAACCTTCTGTGATCATGCAGCGTTATAAATTCAATTCTCGAGTTCGTGCTAAGAATGAGTCCATAGCTGATTACGTGGCAGCACTAAGACAACTCTCTGAATTTTGTGAGTTCGGGGCTACTCTTGACCAGATGTTAAGGGATAGGCTGGTCTGCGGTGTCAACGATGAGAAAGTACAGCAGAGACTGTTAGCAGAAGTTGATTTAACCTTCTCACGTAGCTTACAACTAGCCCAGACAATGGAGACTGCGGAGAGAGACACACGACAGTTGCAGGGAGCTCAAGGAACCTCTGTCTTGTTCACTCATAGCAAGGCATCTAAGAAGCCTTTTACTACTTCTCGTTTCCAGAAGTGTGTTTGTTTCAGGTGTGGTAGTGACAGTCATTTAGCCAATACCTGTCGTTTTAAGGAAGCAGAATGCCGAGCATGCAAAAAGAAAGGACACATCGCCCGGGTGTGTCGCTCGAAAATGAAGTCAAGAGGACAGGATAATTCAAAGTCACAGTATCGTTCGACTAGTACCAATTACGTAGAGGAGGAGCAGTCTAGATTGGTGGAAGATGGTGCTTATGGAATGTTCACAGTAACGGACACATCATCCAAGCCATTATTCGTGCATATGAACTTGTGCGGATCCGTTGTGAAAATGGAAATTGATACAGGAGCAGCATTCTCTATTGTGAGCGAAGAGACTTACAATGGTATCAAGAGATCGGGAGTGACCTTACCTCTGGAGGAATCCCAGGTACTCTTAAAAACATACACTGGTGAGATCTTACCTGTACTTGGCAGGGTAGTGGTGGTTGCTAAGGTTGACCACCAGGAGGAGGAGCTTCCGTTGTTCGTTGTAAAAGGAAAAGGGCCAAGCCTCATTGGGCGAGATTGGTTAGCTAAACTTAAATTGAATTGGCACGAGATTCATCAGTTTAGCATGAATAATAAGGTTGAAGAACTCCTAGCCAAGTTCTACCCTGTGTTTGCCGATGGGTTAGGTACCTTATTGGGCACTAAAGTAAGGATTCATGTCAAAGAGGGTGCTCAACCTAAATTCTGTAAAGCAAGGAATGTTCCTTATATGATGAAAGAAAAGTTGGAGAAAGAATTGGAACGCCTGGAGAAACAGGGAACCATAACCCCGGTTCAATTTTCAGATTGGGCAGCTCCGATTGTGCCTGTGTTAAAACGCAATGGTGATCTTCGTGTGTGTGGTGATTATAAGCTGACTATTAATCAAGCATGTCATGTGGAGTCGTACCCCTTACCTCGTGTGGAGGATATTTTCTCAGCTTTGTCAGGTGGTGAAAGGTTCTCGAAATTAGACCTATCACAAGCCTATTTACAGTTAGGAGTGGTGGATGATTGTAAAAAGTTCCTAACTATTAATACACACAAAGGGTTGTTTGTGTACAATAGGTTACCCTTTGGGGTATCATCAGCCCCTGCGATCTTTCAAAGGGTAATGGACAGTTTGTTTCAGGGTTTTGCTGGTGTCTCAGTTTACCTGGATGATATCCTGGTAACTGGAAAAACCACTGAAGAGCACATTGCTAACTTGGAGAAGGTGTTAGAAAAGCTCAGGCAAGCCGGCCTGAGACTTAACAAATCGAAATGTGTGTTCCTGGCTTCAAAGGTCGAGTATCTTGGATATATAATTGATAAGGAAGGCCTACATCCAACTCTGGAGAAGGTAAAAGCCATTCGAGAGGCCCGTGCTCCGACGTCAGTGACTGAGCTTAGAGCATTTCTGGGTATACTTAATTATTACTCCAAGTTTCTTCCTAATCTCTCGACAAAGCTAGCCCCTTTGTACACCTTGTTATGCAAGGACTCCAGATGGCAATGGACGGAAAAGCAAGAAAGTGCATTTTTACTAGCTAAGCTAATGCTACAGAGTGATTCACTTTTGGTCCATTATGATCCTCAGAAGGACCTATTGTTGGCTTGTGACGCATCTCCTTATGGATTGGGAGTCGTGTTATCACATGTTTTGGAAGACAAAACCGAACGTCCTATTGGGTATGCTTCAAGGACTCTCACTGTGTCTGAGAAGGGCTATTCTCAATTAGAGAAAGAGGGATTAGCTATCCTATTTGGTGTCAAGAAATTTCATTCTTACCTGTGGGGTCGATCATTTGTCATTAGATCTGATCACCAACCACTCTACCATTTGTTTAATGAAAAGAAAGCAATTCCTCCCCTTGCCTCAGCACGTCTACAAAGGTGGGCATTGTCATTGAGTGCATATCAATATCGTATTGAATACAAGCCTGGGAAGTTGCTTGCTAATGCGGATGCATTAAGTCGGTTGCCAAGCCCAGTTGTCACATCCTCTGATTGTCTTCCTGCTGAGTTAAACCAATTGGTTCTTCACCTTGAGTCTACCCCAATTTCTTCCAAGGAAGTGAAACAATGGATTGAGAAAGATCCGCTTCTCTCAAGGGTGAAGAAGTTTGTAATGTGTGGATGGCCGTCAGTGAAGCTTGACCGAGAATTTCAACCGTATGAGTCTCGTAAGTTGGAACTCAGTCTTCTGGATGGTTGTTTACTGTGGGGTTCACGTTTGATTATACCCCAGCCTGGTCGGAAATGTTTGCTAGATCAGCTACATGAAACTCATTTAGGAATTAGTCGTATGAAGAATCTGGCAAGAAGTTATTTTTGGTGGCCAGACATGACTTCTGAAATCGAGTTATGTGTACAGCAGTGCAATGTTTGCCAGGAATCACGACCGCAACCTCCTGTGGCCTCGATGCACCCGTGGGAAGTAACAAAGCAGCCTTGGAACCGTATTCACCTAGACTTCGCTGGCCCGTTCATGGGTAACATGTTTTTAGTCTTGGTCGATTCTCATTCTAAGTGGATGGATGTGGTGATTATGAGTTCAATCACGTCCACCATCACCATAGAGAAGTTGCAAGGTATTTTTGCTATTCATGGTCTTCCCAAGACCATAGTCACTGATAATGGCAGTTCATTTATGAGTGATGAGTTTCAGAGATTTTGCCAAGTGAATGGTATTCAGCATACGACGTCTGCACCTTACCACCCTTCCACGAATGGGTTGGCTGAGAGGGCGGTGCAATCTTTCAAGCAAGGGTTGAAGAGGATGGAAGGGGTGGATCACTGCAGTCCAAGCTATCGAGATACTTGTTCCGCTACAGGATAACGCCACACAGTACGACAGGGTTATCCCCAGCCGAGGTTCTGATGGGTCGTCGACCGAGATCCAAGTTAGACTTGGTTCATCCTGACTTGTCAGAGAGAGTGGAATCGTGCCAGCGTAAGAGGACACATGGCAGCACCGGACGGGATCGCGTTTTCCGAGTGGGTGACAAGGTTTTTGTTAGAGATTTCAGGTGTAAGAATGTAACCTGGATGCCTGGTGTTGTTGAGCATGTCACTGGACCTTTATCTTACCGAGTTAAAGTTACCTTGGGAGTCGTACGTCGTCATGTGGATAACATACGTCAGAGACAGAGCGAGTTAGGATCCAGCACTATAAATGGTCAAGTGTCTGGACCTGCAATTGTGTTTCATGATATTCCTGTTCAAGTGCCAGAGACACTGAAACTGTCCCCTGAAGGGAGTGTTCCACATTCCGACTCAGCTACGTCAGCCATGGTCAGCTCTCCTCGCTTACCCCGTGTTAATGTGGATGATAATGTGGATGATAACAACACTTCAGTACACATCCCTGATTGTGAGTCAACAACAGTACTGCGCAGGTCTGTCCGAAACAGACCCCCTCCTGATCGTTTTAAGGGATCAGTGTTTTAACTGATAATTATCGTGAATTTGTTATCTTTACTCTCTTATAAACTAAGAAGGGAGGAATGTTATAATTAAGTGAATTGTATGACATTATTCAATAGTCCGGACTCTAAATAAACGTTTTTAGTGTGTCACGTGTGTTGCACAGATAGTGAAATCAAGATGTCTTCTTATAATGTCTGTTGTCTTCGGTTGTTAGTTTACTAGTTGATTAAGGACTTTCACGGTCGTTGAAGAGTGAAAGAACTATAACCTTAGGGTATTAAACAAGGTTATAACAGCTACCTAAACCAAAGGTGGTGAAAAGAGTATCTGGAAGACATGGAAAGTTAAAGGGTTAATCCCCTAACAGCAGCAGCTAGAGCGGTCGACATTGCAGTACAGAATCTAGACATCGAGAATGAACTTTGATACATAATTAGAACAACGCATAATTGGAGCTTTTATGGTATATTACACATCTGTATGTATAATATTAATTATAGTAGTTCAGTATTAAATAATATCTCTACATTAGCTAGTTCAGGTGTTGCACGCTGCAATGTTGCTGTGACTATATATAAATAGAAACTGGACAAATATATGTATATATATATATATATCGGATCAACTAGTCAAAATATTACTAAGTCAAAAACTTACCAATGAAGATATTTTCAGGACCCTTTATCCTATAATTTCTGCTTTATTAATTTTGGAGTTCATCATATTAATAGGTAAAGGGTCATGAAAATGTTTGTTGCCTACATTGGTTTCATTTATTTTTTGACCATTATGCTTTCTAAATCGGAAGAAAAAAAATTATCTCGTATTTTTATCTCGTATTTATATGGTAGAGGCTTTAGAAAATGTAATCTAACTTCATAGTTTTCCATCGATATATTTCCTTCTTTGGTCCCAAGTGCACTTCTTTTGATAGATTTGTGGTTTGTAGCTCTAGATTTCACACAGCACTCGACTGCTCTGTGTTAAATCACAATGTAATATATTCAAGTAAGTTGGTATCTAGCCTAAGCTGTTGATACTTTGAAACTTTGCTAACATGGCTAAATTCGATATTCTCCTCCTTCTTTGGACCAAGTGTAAACCAATGCAGCAGCTGTAGTTACAGTTGAAGTACTCAAGTGCTGTATTGGGGAAAAAACATGTAAGTTACTTAGCTAACCAAAGCTGAGTTCTTAGAAACTTTAGCTAATCAGTTATTTGTGGACTTCCTTCTTTGGACAACCTAATGCAGCAACTATAGCTACAGATGTGATTTGAAGCTATAGAAGACTCTTCTCAGTTTCTCGAGTGCTCTTTTGAATGTTTTGCATCAAGTAAGTTTATATCAAGTGGATAGCTTGTGTATGCTGTGTGGAAACTTTGGTGGCTTGTTAGGGAAGCTTCTCACATGTCCTCACAGAGTTATAGATTTTGGAAGGATAACCAATGTATAAAACTACACGGTTATATAGCTGCTTTTAGATGAGTAAATTACATTATACAAGTTAATTTTTTTAAATTATTTATACAGCTTCTGTGAGTAGGGATAATTACTGCCTCAAAGGGTTAAGATGAAACAAAATAATCGAAGGGAAAAAAAATCTACTGAGATTTTGTAATGCACACATGCAAATGGTAAGCTCAAGTTTCCTCAATGACATTGGCAGTTGCATATATATGACATGTTCTAGAGCTTCGCATGGGAATAGGGGAAACTCACGTGTGCTTGGTAGTCAGTCTTTGCAGGTTTAGTACTTCCTATTGCAGAAAAATGAACTTTATTTCGTGAAAATACCCCCACACCTCCCCCACTGAGATAAGTGGTAAACCCCCTCCTTCTAAAAATACTAGATCCTCCCTTGAACTGTCTGCTGAAATTTCTCAGGTGATAAGTACATCTCCTTCTGCATGATTTTATAGGTTGTGCATAACTCAAGGAAATTTTAGCAAAGATTGACCAGTAAATCATGGAGGCTACTGTTCTACATTTTGGTACACATATTTTAAGCTTCTGCACTTTTTCCGAAATTCTCCACATCCCACTTCAGGTATATATCATGATCGCTATATATATAGTGGAGTCTAATTATGTTGTATATAGTAATAACAGTGAATTTCCATTTCCTATGAAACCATTGGTCCATCAAAACAGCACAAATCCTGTTTCACATACTCTTTTGAATATTTCCTTTTCTTGTGCTTCATGAATGGGAGGATAAACTCAGTTCAGCCCATGACAGATAAATTTGCCATTAGAGAGCTGTAAGATTTTTGTGGGATTTTTTGGTTGTGGCAAATTTGAAGCTATATAGCAGGCACTAGTGGCATGGCTTTGTGGCGTAAAAGTGAGAACAAACGGCTAATAGATAACATCTTCCTTTGCCAGATAGCAGAGCAAGCCAGCCTGACAGAGAACAAACCAAGACTCTAATAACCCCCTGCCTCTCCCTCCCTCCCTGCCCCCTAAAAATCCGTCCAATCTACCTCCCCCATAGGCCCTCATACCAAAAAAAGGCAGGTGAGAATGGGCTGCATGGCTGACAGGAAAAGATGATAAAGGACAGTTTCTTGGTTCATGAACATGTTTTTCTTTTGTCATTCAATTTCGAGCATTCATAATTTAATATTGATACTGCTGAGCCTGTTAAAGGCCACCATAATTATAAACAGCACAGTATGACACTAAATTTATATTATCAACAGTACTTAATACATGTAATAATATAATAGTTGCAATAATAATAATAGGTAAGAGTATCCAGCTCTTCAGGAGGGGAGAGGACCAAAGATCATTCATCAGCTCGATACAACAGTTCCTTTCTCCTCTGCCACCATTTTCCTACTCAATACATAATACACATCCTTTATCACTGCATCACTTACTCCCTCTACACATTTCCCCAACAGCAATGCCACCTTTCCATATTCATCCAGCCACTGTCCAGCCCCTACAATTTCAATTTCACAGGTAGGCAAGTCTATTATAAACTAATATTGATTACTAGGTAGTACAACCTAGTAATCAATATTGTAATACACTTGCCAACCTTGAACACACTTGTGCAGGCCAGAATAAAATATTTCGCAGGACTTCACTGTGTTTTTTAGCAGCCCCAGCACAATATCCTCAAGGGCCATTCGGTGACTTTATCATGCTTAGTACAAGCAGCACATGGTATATAGTTGTGGGTTATAGCCAACATTATGACTCTTCAATCACTACCCAAGAGTCCAGTTCAGATAAGAGTTAATAAAAACTTCTCTCAGCATAAGCAAAACTGTTTAGTTATTTTTCTTTCGCATCAAATTCATGTGATCAAGGTTAAAGTACAGGACCTATAAGGAAGATGTATTGAATATCATATGCCTCACATACTCCCCCCCCCCCCCCCCCCCTTCCTCCCTCATTGGGCAGCGAAAATGTTCCAACAAGTACCGTATAATTATACAGTAGAATTTCCCTTTATGTGTCCCCATGTCCAAGTTGTTAGTTCATACTTTCACCTCTTTAAGCTTCCAGAGGATGCTTGGTGTTTCGGTCATGATGTTGGTCCAAATTCACTTTTGCTTGTCGAAGGAATGCCCTAAGAGGGTTGACTGACCAATCATCAACCATTGGGTTATGTTCATGAGTAGGTGTTTAGCTTCCTGACAGTCAGTAAGCCCTCTGACTTCAAGTGGATGCAGTCATTAAACAGGTCACCTGATGGTAGAATGTCCTCCACCTGACTGCACCCTAATGAACCCATGTATGAGCTCTTGGACCTGGCCCAATTTCCATAGCCCTCTTGGGCAGTTCTTGTCATGCACAATCACAATACCACCCACAGTTATTGAGTTGGGAGTACCCTAAAACAATCGGGGCTGACGGTGTGACTCCAATAGATACTCTGCTCTCCATTTTCTTCAGAAGTCATCCATGTTTAAGGTGACACATCCTACAGGTCAGATCATCCCAAGAGATGTCATCATCAAAGCTTGTGTCATCACTTACAGTGGAATCAGGTAGAGTGAGAACTCGGCATCCAATTATCAGGTGTGATAGTGTAAGTGGTTCCTCGACACCATCTTATGATGAGTACGAGGTCTGGAGTTTAATATCATCTCGACTTTAGTAGCTGATGTCAGCAGTTCATCATCATGAGTCATGCTTACCTAGCATCTGTTTATGCTCTGAATCATTCTTTAGAACATGCCACCCACCAAGGTGCCTTCTCCAGATTGAAGATCCACTTGACATTGACAACTGACGAGTTATGCTTGACCCACCGTTCAGTACTGCTATGAAACTTCTTCGTGTCCTTGAAGGTCTTAGCATTATCAGACAGAATTCTCACTGGGAAACCTCTCCTGGAAGTGAAGCACTTGAAGAAGTGAATGAAATCTTGTGACATCACATCAGGAACTACATCCAGGTGGATCACTCGAGTTACACAACACCCATACAGACATATCCATACCTTCGGAAGCAGTCATATCCTGCACATAAGAGGGCCAGCAAAACAACTCCAATGTGGGCCAAAGGTAGCGCTTTACTGACTCGAAACGATGGGAGAGGTGGAGAGCAAGTGGTGGGCAGTATGGATAAGCCTGCAACCCTACAACAGGTCATGTAATTGTGTAGGAGCTTCTTCATAGTTTTCTTACCTAATATCTAGGATCTGGAATGCAGTTATGTCAATGTTCCCTTCACACCACTGTGCAAGATTTTTTCATGGCTGTCCTTGGCTATGAGGCTCATGAGAGGTAGTGATGCTTGTTCAACAACATAGGGTAGGCTGCCTCTGCAGGCAATTCTGAGTTAATCAGTCTGCCACAGCATCTTCACAGTCCATGCTTGTCCTGAAACAACCCGAACTATTGTTTCCACTGCTTAAACCTCTCCATCCAATGTAATGTTGACTATGACACCCTGACCCAATACATCAGTTACATTTGGATATAATATTTGTGGTCAGCTCACAATCGGCACATCCAAGCTATTGTAGGCTCCAATTCTGTGGTGTCCTGAAGGCCATGACAAACATTAGGACATAAGCAGCTCTCAGCAGCCTCTTGACTCCACAGTAGTTCTCACAACTGATTGCCATATCAGGTTAAGAAAAGCTGTAAAAATTGACTGTAAGCTTCAGCTGATCTCCTTTCTTCATCTCGGGGAGACATTCTTCAGTCAAGGACACTATCTCCTTGGATTCTGCAGAGTTAGAAATGATGCAGGTCTGTTCAGCTACAAGTCAACTTCTCTTCGAGTTCCAATGGAGAGGCACCCTTTGAGGGAATTTCAGCAGGGTTCTGCGATCCCAGACAATGCCTCCAGTTCTGGATTGGAACTGTTTTCCTGATTTCAATCACCCTCCACAAACTGTTTCTACTCCTTGTTCTGGTCCTGGATCTAATACAGTGCTACTTGGGAGTCTGTATGGCAGGTTGGGTGGTTCAGGTTGACCTCATCCTTGAGAGCTTATCCCACTGAGGGGATGTATCTAGCAAGTGGCAAGGCAGACAGAACATCCAATCTGTGGATGGTAAGACCCTTGGCAGGAGTTACCCTGGTCTTTGCAACAGAGAGAAGACACCAATTCCTGTCTCCACTCGGAGGTGGAGCAGCTGCTTAGGCCTTCAGAGAAGAGAAACCTTGCAGAGAGGGTAACTTGGTGGAGTTCCTCCTCTCTTCTGTACAGCAACAACCAAACAAGATAGGCTTGGCTTGTTGGAGATCAGTGGGCAACTTCTTCCACTCATCCAGTGACCTTCCATAGAATGGTTCATCCCACCCTGTCTTGGCCTTGCACAGTTGCTGACACAGCAGTTTGAATCGTACAGTGAGTGGTGAGATCACTCCCAACTGATCAAAGAACCTTATGGCAAGGCTTATGGAATTATCTTGGTTCATGAGGTTTCCTTCGTGGCTTGAAAGACATCACTGACATCGAAGATAAGCTGGTCGCCGACCACCTCCAACTGTACTCTAAGGAGGTGACTCTTAACCAATGTCAACAAAGGTTTGATCAATCGACTTGAACCTCTCAAGGTGGTGATCAATAGTGGCATTCAGGAGAGGTGGGTGGCTGACACTCCAAAGACCACTCGAGTAAACCGCAGCTCAGTAATTCCCAAGAGTGGTGGATCCTTCACACCTGCAATCCACAAGAATCTCAGGACATCTCAGTTTGTAAGCTGTAGGTGAAACTGAGACCATCAGGAAGGACTTTCCATATTTGTGATGAGCGTAATCTTGTGAACCCTGAATCTAAGGAGGATATTCAGTATGGACTGACTAAAGTTAGGACCCGAATTAAGACAATCATTGAGAGATGGGCCACTTATTCTCACAGGTGTTGTACACCTCCTTAACTTTGTGGTCTATTTATCCTGTCAGATTTCTGCATGATGTGGAAGATAGAGCACATTTCCTTTCTTAGAGTGGTCAGGATCCATAGCAACCTCCACCATCCTATGCAAAGATGATCCCTGATGACTGCATCATAGATGAGTTCCAGGACTTGGTTCAGTTTCTGGAGAAGTCTGGTTACTTAGGACACAAGTCATAGTTGTCTGGAAAATAAGTATGAAACTCCTTCCACAGTAAGTGCACCTCATATCTTCTTTCTTTCAAGAATATCTGTTGTGTGAAACTCTTGTAAATTGACTTCTCACATGTATAATCCTAATCAGATTCCTTGATCATGATGTTGGAGATGTCAGAACAAGATTTTTAGACATGCCTATTGTCAATATTGGCACTTCTAGGAATCTGTTTGCTGCTTTGAAGTCTTCTTTGTCTAAGAAAGGGTTAATTTTTGAGAAGTGCATTGCCTTTATGTCCGATACCACCAACGTTATGAAGGGGGTGAGATCTGGTGTCCAAAAGTTAATAAAAAGCGAGTGTCCAAAGCTATTTGATGTTGGTTGTATTTGTCACTTGACTGATCTAACCATTAAAGCTGGCATGAACACTCTTCCAGTTGACATTGATCAACTTTTTGTCGACATATTTTGCCATAGCAGCAAATGAAAACAAGAATTTGTTGATAACTGGCATTCTTTCTTTTCTACTGAGCCTGAAACAATCCTTAAGCATTGTACCACCAGATGGTTGAGTCTTCTTCGCTGTGTAAATAGGTACATCTCTCAGTTTGATGGTTTAAGGTCATATTTTTTGTCTTGTGATGAGTCTGAAACAGGCCAAGTACAAAGCATTATAGATTCATTGGAAAACCCTTTCACTAAACCTATTCTTTCTTTCTTATTGTACATTCTTCCTTCTATGGATAAATTCAACAGAATATTTCAAAAGTCTACTGAAACACTACCTGTCAATTGTATAGCATTCACTCCTCCAGTGTCCCTTGCTGCAGCTGAGTTGCGAACCACTTTGTCTCTCTGGTCATCCTCTCTAGCATCAATTTCTTGGTGAGGTTGCTGCTCTAACCGGTGGATATCATCTTCTAGTGCAGTTGGTGGACTGCCAGAACATAAAAAGTGTGCTATGTAGGTCTCATATCCTTCCACCAGTTGCTGGACTTGTCGCAAGAGTTTGTCGATCATCAGCTTTTGTGGCAGTACTGGTCATACTTTGGAGCATGAGGATTGGGTAAACAATGTGCTCACACAATCACCACAACAGACTTTGATTTCAGAGAGGGTGAAGCGGACAGATCCTTAGGCATAGCTACAGTACTGCTGAACAAATTCGAGCAATGTGATGAAGAGTCGCTGGTGGTCTGGCCCTGTATATGTCTATTGCTAATTGTTTAGTTGCTGGCTAATTATCATGAAAATTGACACATAGCACACGAGATGCTTCCAGCCTCAGCACAACAAAGTCTCTAGATGATTTGTAGAAGGGAAGCTGAAGAAGCAGATGAACTTCCTGTGTAGAAAAGTCACACTCTCCAACACTGCTGAGCAGCAACTCGCAACTGTTTTGAAGGATGTGCTGTCATCTGCATGGCCTCTCCCAATGCTGGCAAAGATCAGCGGTGCTGAGTGCAGCTCACACTTAATGGTATACTTGGCCAAGTAATCGATCACCTTCGGCTTGGAAATGCAATTACTGCATGTCTACAGTACATTTTGTTTCCATTCTGCAACTGTATTGGATTGTAAGCATTTACCAAACCATTGTTGCGAGTGGAATGGCTTGTTGCACACATGTGGATCTGTCATGGGAGGTGGGCTGCATCAATGTTGCTGCCATCTGGGAGTATGGTTTGATTTCTGGTGGTGATGAGTATGGATGCCTGGAAAAGTGCCAGATGTTGAATCCTTCGGTGTTGAACTCACTTATGGGTGATGCACAATTGGAAGTTGGCCAAGGTAAAGCCCTTTTACAGACTGTTGCACATTTTTTCTTCGGTCAAGCACTGTTGAATGCCAACAGGAACAAGTGTCCACCACGATGCATCAGCACATGATTGATTTTTCTGAACCTGTTCACTGCCATCTGATAAGCACACTCTAAGAGACAAAGTGAGTCAAAATGACACCATGCTCTGCCAGGACATAGAGTGCATCTTGATCCAAAGAAATGTTGCAATATCAAGTTTTCCGACCGACTCCCCTGTGAGGGCTCGCAAACAACAAGTTTCCATAGAGTGTAACTGGATACGTAGTAGTAGCTAGGTAAATAACTGGCCATGAAGACTGGTAATGCTGATGCAATGGGGAATCTATAGGGCATGTGTTTGCCTTTAGCCTCTACAATTTTTGGGTACCAAAACAAACCAGATTCGATTGGCAAATCATAACTCCACCAAATCCACAGACAACGTAAAAAATAGAACCAGCATCAACTCAGACAAGATTTGGTTATTTCTTACAGCATAAGCTATCTGGCTACACATAAAAAATATTCATGTTCAGAATCAAGTAAAATATAGTTGCTATTGCTTATCTTCATTGCTAGGCTTGCATCATCTACATCTAGATGTTTCCTTAGGTCTTATACACTCCATCTCCATGTTTCTATTAAGAGTTAATAACTGACAAGATGAATGGTGACGTTTCAATCTGACTTAGCCACTCTATTCATCCATCCCACTCTAGCTATGTACATTTACTAAAATGTAAACGATCGAGTTTCTAAATAGAAAATGAGCCTAAGACTTAATCATAACCGCCAACTGATTTTATAATCTTTATTTTTTATATGTAAAAAGATCACACTCAATAGCCAAGAGGCTAATATGAAGAGTATGTTAAGTTGATTATAGTTAAGTAGTTAAAAGTTAATTGATTGATAAGGGGTGTTAAATATAGTGCTTAAATTGTCCAAGTGAATTAGTTTCTTTAATGTAATCGAGGAGAGAGTTCCAGAGCCTAGTAGTTGTAGGGAAAAATGAAAGGTAAGCAGACTGAGTTCTGTATGGGATTAGCAGCCGATTATATACTGGGGTGGAAGGATCGGAGGTTGTAGTATTGGCATGGTGGGAGGCTAGAAGGAAAATCTGTTATTGTGAATAAGTTTGAAGAAAAAGATAAGTTTGGCATTACGGCGGCGAGAGGATAGAGATGGAAGATGAAGCTTAGTGAGAAGAGAGAAGTGTAGTGGGAGGACCATCGTTTACTACATAATTTACATGCAGATTGTATTCTCTCAAAATGAGAAGGAAGCTGGGGTCCCAGAGAAAAGAACAGTACTCCAGACGGGGACGGATAAGAGATGTGTACAGGAAGAAGAGTAGAAACTGGAAATGATCGTCGTGGTCAGTCTGCTATCTACTCTTAGATAATTATTACAATCCAATTGGATGGCATCAATAATTATCAGTGGGGGGAGGACAAAGTTATATATATATCTTGACAATACCTCGGACACATGCGTACATCATGATACATGTCTGTTAGAATGTAGGGATGGGCATGGCAAGGGGGAGGTGGGGTAGAAATGCTATTACATTTTAAAGAAAAGGATTAAGATAGAGTAAAATAGTTCAGTTAGATAGTTACGTTAGCAAAGGTTTATATTCATTCCATTTTTGGAGCTTGTGGGCGGCAAATATTTGCTGAGAGCAAGATATTGCTAGTTGTGAGGCCTTCACAAGGATGGGTACGGATTGATCAGTGTGTTCTATTGGTAGGACATCAATTAGGGAATCCATGGATTCAGTTATGAAATGGCCAAGGGATCCAATCTCAATGGTGTTGTATTGTACTTGGAGGCCTTTAGATTGCATATCCGAAATTAGATGGTGACCTGGGCCCAGTGGAGAATTATTTGGGACGGTTAGCTCCAGCAAATATACTATATCAGGCCGCAAGAGAGAAGGAAATATATCTGGAGGGATAGTGGCCGGTGGATTTTTTTCGGCCCTGTTCCCCTCTATGTCTGCATAAATCTTTGTGTTCTTGGGCAAGAGTTTTTTCAACTCCCTTACCCAAAACCGAGTCATGTCTCCAGGTGTATCTGCCCTGGTTCAGTGCCACGTGACAGCCATTAAGGATATGTGCAGTTGTAGGTCTAGGGGAGCCGCATAGCTGACATTTTGCCCCAACTTGTATCTTCCAGAGGCAGAGATTGACTGGAGTGGGGAGGATGTCGGATCCAGCTTTCAGGAGAAAGGACAGTTGGCCAGCATTGGGGCCATGGTTTATGATCTTCTTCTATCCTTTTCCAGACTGACTATGTCCTTTAATTTTGACTGGACCTGTAGAGACTCCAGATGGCTGTTCCACCTCAACTCACAGTTTGATTAGATATGTTTGGTACAGAATCTTTTTATCTTTGGCAAAGTGGAAATGTTTTCTCTGGCATCATCCAAGATGAGATGGTTAGACAGGTTGATGGAATATCTAGGGAAGTCCTAGTTGCTTTGTTATCAAGAAGAGAGAATGGATCTGAAACAAGAGGATCCTCTGAACTCACGATAGCATCATATCTGGGGGGCATGGCAGGTTTAGTACCGAAGGATGATACAGGATAGCTCTAGTGGCATTTCTCGGGAGTTTCAGCCACTTTTTGATGAACTTAGTGGCAGTGTCTTCCAGCATGTGGCTGTACTTTGATTGACTGCTAGAGAAAAGTGCATGGATGGAGCAATGTAGTTGCTATAGATCCACACCTTATATTCCCCTCTGATGGGCCTAGTATCAATGTTGGATAGGGATTCCTTCATCTTCGATAGCATGGATGATGAAGAGTTCCCTGCCACTCTTTTTTGAGGAGGTATCCAGTAAACTGCCTAGAAACTTGTTTGGTTTTGTTGAAATGTTTCTGGTTGAATCGGCATATAGGCGTACTGAAAATGATTTATCTGTTTTGCCCCCCTTGATAAATAGTGACACACACTTGTCAGGTCAGACCTCTAGATTCAAGTCCCCACAACACTCTTCCATCCTTCTTAGACTTTCTGTATGAAGTTTTTTGTCTGTGTGGATGAGGGTGAGATCATCAGCGAAGACTTTCACCTTGTGTTCAGCTGAAGGCCTATTTTTTTTGGTTGGTTGTATTTGTGGGAGGCAGGAGTAAAGATCGGGGGTGGGTTGCTCAGAGGTCGGTAGATCTTAGCTGATTTTCTAGCAAGGACCCATTTTAGAGATGTCAGATTTACCACCTCGATAGAATCATTGTGGTACTTGAGGACAGCTGCCCCATCCTTGTTGTAGTCGGACACTGTGCATCTGTACCATCCAGGAGGTTCATTGGAGAAGGGTTCCTTCCATTCACAGTATAGGGTGGAATTTATATCTAGCAGGTTTGCCGAGGATATCACTGGAATTTGGAACCTGAATCCAGGGCATGACAGATTTTGAGCAACTTTAATAATGGGGTTGAAGGCCATGAGAAAAATAATTGGGGACATAGTGTCACCCTGAAAAAGGCCCCGTGATATATCGAAAGTGGAGGTAGACCATTTGATGTTATAATATACAAAGGGCTCTATAGGTCTCTAATATAGCTAGTGACATAAGTTGGTACCTTCAGATGGTGGAGCATGTCATCCACTAATTTATGTAGGATAGATCCAAATGCATTACGTAGGTCTATGAAAGTCATAGCCAATGGTAAGTTGTTGGACCTTGCATGCTCTATGATGGAAGTCATGGAAAAAATGTGCTCAAATGTGCCATTGACCCCACTGAGAAATCCCTTCTGGAGTTCTGGAGTGAGGGGTCAATAATCTCATTAGACAAACAAGTCTCCTAGCAATGATTTTGTGGAATAGTTTCCCAAGAACTGAAGATAAAATGATGGGGCGGAAATTGGCTGGGGTATCAGTGTCACCCGACTTGTGTCTAAGAACTATTTTTTGCATTTGGCCCATGATGGTGGGCAGGATTGTGAACCCAACAGAATTTTACTATATAGGGTGGCCAGAAAATGGTGACATGTTGGCAGCTTCTTTAGATGGGCATACTCTATGTTATCCTCCCCCTGAGCAGAAGCATGATTACATCGCTTGAGTAAAGATTTTATTAGGCCAGGAGTAATTGGTGAGCAGTCAAAATCTTCTAGGATTTCAGTTGTAGGCACAAGATATTTAACCCATGCTGGTAAAGTCCTGTAGGTCTCATTTGAGTCAGAGAATCAGGTAACTAAAGTGATTGAAGGCTTGGCTTTGTGAGAAGGTGGGCACTAATTTTGTATTGGGATTACATGCTGATTTTTCAAAATGCCATGGATTCTTCGGAAGCTTACATACATGATCAATGTTAATGCCATATTCATAGTTCATGTGAATTAGGTCTAAAGCACTTAGCCGCTCTTCTGACTGTGTGCATCGCATGTAATTGTTAAGGGGGTCCACTACCCAAAACACAAAAAAACAAACTTCTCTCTGCTTCAGAATTTTTATTTAAACCTTGTTGATGTGTACTATACACAGCAGACCTACCTTCTGGTGCTGTGCCAACTACCCAGCTCCAACTGATCTGGACTTAGTGAACATTTAAGATTTCACGAGGACGGTCATATTTGGAGATTGGGATTTCACAACTTAACACAGGGGAAATTACAAAGTATGAAACACAATATAACATTGAGTTTTTTTTTTAAATAGTGTGATCATGGATTTTAAAAACTGTTGCAATTTCTTGGTAGCATTTTCATTGTTTTTTTTGTACCTGTTGACATCATACTTGCTTAAAATAAAAAACAGAGAATGTCATCTTGGAGAAGAAACAGAATCTATATAATTTTGTCTAATATGAAGCAGGGAGAACCGTCCTTGGCCCAAAAAAACAACTTTTTCGGGACAGGCATTTTAAGGACTAGTATAGTATTTCAATGGTTGAACTGACCATACCATTAAAAAAAACACCAAAAGTGGTATACATAATTATACATACTAGAAAAATCAAGAATAGGGAGGGGAAGTTTGGTCTGTCCTAGGCCGCTTCCTAGGGGGATGACCAGAATCACTGGTTTGCTTCCCTTGTCGGTCTCCGCGGCCATTGAAACTCACTATTACGTGAAGCGTCTTCTTCGCAAATCGAGAGTACCCAAGTTAGTATAAGTCCAGAATGGAGCATCCAAATCTCTCCAATTTGGAAGGCAGCATCTTGCATGTACTGTCATCATATTTTGGGGGGGGGGGGGGGGGAAAGAAGAAAAAAATTGGGGGGTAGTGGACCCCCTTAAGTCGCCTGAGTGCAGATGCCGATCTTTCACATGAGCATGAGCTTAATGGAATTGTTCGGCCTCATTCAAGTCAACAATTGAAGAGTTGACTGTAATATTCACAGGTAGTAGTCCCTGAATTGAAGCTGCCTGTTTAATGTGATTAGAGAATCTTGAAGAGATGTCGCTAATAAGATAGTCTAATGGAATAGCAACATTTTTTTTTGAAGTGATCTGCAACTGAAGAGCTTTCAGGGTTCGAACGATGGTGTCGGAATTGAATCAGATATACCTGATTTCTCAGCAATTCTACAACTATGTAGATAAATACGCTGGGAATAAGCCTCAATATCCTCTCTCACCTCTTCACAGCACTGCATGACAGTGGAGACACCAGATACTATGTCCTTATTTTTGCCTTGTAGGTTTACAACTGCTTGTTTAAGGTATAATAAAGACCGAAAAAGGGTTACCATTGAATAGACAAATTCAAAAGATTCCAGTTTCTTCATATATGCAAGCTTATCCTCTGATGACCATCCATCATTGTATAAAGGAAAATAACTACTTCCATAAAGGATTACTTCGAACATCTTCACCAAGAAAGGATGAGCCAAAGAAAAGTGCTCCCAACCGTCTATATTCTCAACCCAACGAGTAATACAGACATTAAGTAGAGGTTGTCTACTTGATGGATTTGTACTCTGTCCTGTAATTGCTTTAAGGAGAGCTTCTCGTTTCGGGGAGTATTTAATCCAAATGGTTATACTTTTAATACTCTCAATGCAATTTCTAATTTCTGGAACAGAGCATGATTTTACAATCACAAGATTAAGTGAATGGGAAGCACAGTGCGTGCATAGTGCTTTGGGTTGCTTTTCTCGAATTCTTGCCTGAACACCTGATTTATGTCCACTCATTGTAGATGCACCATCATAACCTTGGCCACGTAACTCACTCAAAGATAAACCAAGATTCTCCAAACATTTAACTGGAGCATCAGCAATGTCAACTGCTCTAACTCTGTTTAACTTTAAGAAAGCTATAAATTCTTCACGAATGTTACCTTCACTGTCCACAAATCGAAGGCAAACAGGTAATTGCTCAACGTTGTGGCAGCTAACTTCATCAGCAAGAACTGAATAAAATTTACTTTGTTTAACCTCTGCTACTATATTAGCTAAGATTATGTCATGGCCAATAACATTGATGATGTCATTCTAAGATCTTGGAAAAATATAAGTGGCATTCTTGGCCCTTGGTTTATTGAGGTGATTAAAAAGAATAGAATCACTCTCAGCAAAACACTTAATAAGTAAAGCCAAAAAATCACCACGAAATGGAAGTCCCTGCTTTCCCAAGAAAAGAATGGCACGAACTATTTGGCGAATAATGTGCTTATTCTCATGCATTCGCATTTGGATACCACTATTGGCCATAATATCAATACGCGAAGCTGGATTGTCAATAGCATTTTTCAAGACATCAGTGTATTGCACACAATCCCGATGATATTGAAGGGAGAAATGATTACTCAAAGCACTGCCTATTTTGGACCAATCTGAGTAAGACCTATTTACAAGTAATCCTTTATCTTTTCTCTTGTCACTAGAAAGGAAGAGTGAGCATGGTCCACAGAAAACACCATCTAACTTGGGGCTATAGAGAAGAAAGGGATACTTTGTAAGCCAAGTGATATTTAACTTCCGATTGCAACCACGAGAATAATATGTAGTGGGTAAAATGTTAGGTGGTACGGTATGATGACACAGCAAAGAATGCTTTGCCTCATTGGATAGGTTACTCACCAACTGGCATATGGTGTCAATGGATTTTGTTGGCTCTAACAAATTTCCAATGTCTTCGAATGGTGGTGGTTCAGAAAGCAAAGCATCAGATTGTTGGCTGATCACTGGAGCTTCTGGAATAACAGGCTGTTCAAGTTCCTCATCATCACTACCAACAGAGTGCAATTGTGTGACTGGGACACAGACTGTAATCGGAGGCTCTGAAGATGGCCCTAAAATATGGATGAAAAATGAGTAGTTTTTGTACCCTACACAGCGAGTGCTTACCACTGTCTTCTTGAGCAGCTTTTTTAAATTGAAGTAAGATCTTATATCACTGGATTGCCGTTGTCTCTTCATGGCTGGTGTGCTCTTTCACAGCATGCTACACTAGCAAGGATCAGCATGTGACACTGACACTAGGTGTAAATTATTCAAACCACATGTCAGTTGTAGGTGGCTTGTTTGAAGTCAGAGGTTATTGCCAATGTGCATTTGCATTTGGATATTTTTGCTAGTTGGATATACATATCATTAATTTGAAAGGGGGGTGCAAGTGCACCCCCTTGCACCCCCCCCCCCCCCCCCCTGTGTACAGGCCAGTGCTTCCAGGCACTGAGCTGATTAGCTGAGTCTTTGGCATTGTGTAGTAATTTATAGGAACATTTCTAGGAGAGGACCTAAAATGGCTCCTGAGGGAATTCTTATGTGATGTGGCTGACTTACAGATGTTTATGATGGATCTTTCCCTGTGGTTCCCAGGGTGAGTGACGTTATAGTTCCTAAGGTGGTCAGAGAGAGCTGACGTAAATGCGTCAGCAGCTTCTGTAGTTGGAATTAGATCCTGGTTGAGGGCCTCGCCGATAGGCGAAATTAGTCTCCTTAGCTCTTCATCAATAACCTCCCAGTAGCTTGTCAGATGTTTTTGTGGTGGAGCCTGGTCGAAATATTGTGTGTCGGTGGCAGTATAGATAGGAATGGGTATTTACACGGAGGCGCCATTTTGTACTTGCGTCTAGTATTAGGCTCTGCAGCTATGCGACAATAGTTCGAGCAATGTGATCTAAATTTTCAGTTGATGTTTAGCTACACTACACAATACCTTGCATTCATTTCAAGACGGTCCGGTGAGTGTAACCAAGAGAGCTCGCGCTAATTTTAAAAAAGCGCGGAATCAGGCTAACACGCATGCCTATGCTGGGGTACAGTTACTATTTAAACCACCAGGAGCGCAAGCTTGCACACTTTTTTTTGCCAGTCCAGAAGTTTACTACATCAAGGTTAAAAAAAATGGCCGCAGCTGAATTCCAAGATCTCGTTCACGCTATGGACGAGGAAATTGCCAAGGCGGCTGAAAAGCGCAGCATCCTGCGCAACTTGGATATGTTCGTCCTAGACAACTCAATACGAGAAACTACGGTTGGGCAACTGAGAGGACACACGGTGGAGGATAAAAAAAGAATCTTGGAAGAAGTCAGGAAATGTGGATTTACCAACATCATAGTTGCCTCGTTCTCCCACATGCCTCGAGTGGATGATAAGTTTGTCAAACAATTGTCCGAGACAGAGTCTGATATGAGTGGTTTCTTCTCCTTCTCAGAGGTGGGTAGCCTAAAGGACCCTGAAGCTATACCTGTGGCTTTGACCAAAATGAAGAAGTACAGGCTAATAAATGTCATCTTTGAGGTTGATGTTGCGACTGAAGATTCAAAAAATGATCCAAAATTTAGCTCAAAGATCTGTGAGCTTCTGAAAAAGCGTATCAACTGGACGTTCCAAAATCTCTCTGAAGATGCAAAAATCTTTGTCAGTTTTAGAGATTTTCCTTTTGCTATGGCAACGGTACCTAAGCGCGTATTTACCATTGTGAAATGTTTGGCTGACATGCCTGCTGCTAGGCATCCTTTCGGCATTGCATTTGAAGAGCCTACTGGAAATACCCTTCCTGAGTTTGTTGCTGGTTCGACCAAGGCCATCCGTAAATGCATGAATGACAATGGATGGAGCTCTGGGAAAATTATAGTACACGTTCACAACAAATGGGGTTTTGGTGATGCAACTCAAGTGGAATGCCTCAGTAGTGGAGCAGACGGGGTTTGGGCTGGTGTCTGCGAAGAAGGGGCTGGTGTAGGACATGCTTCTTCCACTGTCTCCATCATGAATCTTGTGCGTATGGGAAACAAAAAAGTTCAGAAGAAGTTCAACTGCACCTACTTGCGTGAAGCTGCTATCAACGTGACTAAAATCACCACTAATGCCCTTCCTCATCCTAAGCAGATCATCTATGGTGCTCGTGCCTTGGATATGGTATTTGACTTTGGTGGGGTGGCAGAACTAGATGAAGGAGTACGCTCATTCAACATGGCCAAATTTTTTGGTCTGGAGTCACCCAAACGCATTAGCACTCTCGCTTCCACTGCCATGATCAGGGATAGGCTTGTCAACTTATTTGGTGAAGACGAGCAGTTTAATGATGAGATAGCATTAAAAATGAAGCAGCTGATGATTACTGACCTAACCAGTTGTCGCAAAGAGGAGTACATGAGCTATGTGGGAATCGCTTTACTCTTTGATCGCGCTGGCGGAAAGCTCACAGTTGAAATGCGAGATGCAATTGAAGTGGTTGAGGTCAAGTTGGAGTCTCATAAGATGCTTATTGAAGAGATTCGGGCCATTTGGGATGAATGGGATATACGCGATGGTGTTCAAGATGATCGCCTTGAATTCCACGCCTTCTACAATGGCTTCATGTCTCCATATTTTGGTTGCTACGAATGTGATACGGCACGCAAAGCTCTCAAGGCTATTGACATGGATGAGGATGGTACAATTGATTGGAGTGAGTTCAGTGTCTACCTCAAATGGGCTCTGCATCAATATCCTCAGATTTGTACGACGGATGACCTTTTGTCTACTGCATTTAGGAAGGGAATTATTCCAGCAATGTATGACAATCTAGCTCCAAAAAATTAAGCTTACTTAAAACACTCCAGCCTATATAGCAAGTTTGTAGTAATTTGTAGAGGGACTGATATAGAAAATAATGATGTGAAATTTTGTAAACTATAATTATTGTTTATAAATTTTTAAATAACAAAATTGACAAGTCTACTACATAACATTACACATGTTAACAGATGTGTTAAATGAATGATTACACCCACTTATGAAGAACAGAAGCGATCATAAGCTCCACTTGCAATCTCTACTGGCCATCTCGGCTAAACAGAGGGGATAGAAAACTGTGGGTAAATATAGTTTTCCCTGTGTTACAAACCTTCACTTGAAGGAGCTTTTGAAGCAAGCATGGTTGATTATGTGTATATAGAAAAAATGATATTATTAATTACAAACAGGAGGCTGCTTTGTTCTATGATGTCATGTTTTTATAAACAGACCCGTTTTTTTAAATTTCTTCTCTTTTTTTAAGACCTTCATGGACAGCCAATGAGGTCAATAGCTGCTACCAAGTGCAAGTGTGGCATGGCGATGGTTAGCTTAGGTGCGGTTTGTTGTGGGGCAGGACTCCTGGAGGTCAGGCAAAGGTCATGAAAAACAAGATAGAGGTCATACATCATCTTTGCCTCATACGATTATGACCATTACATATTGAGAACAACTGTTCATCCTATCACCTCCCTTGCATAGTAATAAATAAATAATTATAACAACTTTCTCAGCAATCAACTTCTCAATAACCTTCTCAATAATCAACTTGAAATTGTACTCTCTCTCGAGGTTTCGACTAGATGCTCTAGCCTTCATCAGGAGGTTTCGACTAGATGCTCTAGCCCTCATCAAAAGGTTTTGACTAGATGCTCTAGCCTTCATCAGGAGGTTTTAACTAGATTCTCTAGCTTTCATCTGCCCTAGCCTTCATGACGATGCTCTAGCCTTCATCAGGAGGTTTCGACTAGATGCTCCAGCCTTCATCAGTAGGTTTTGACTAGATGCTCTAGCCCTCATCAGGAGTTTCGACTAGATGCTCTAGCCCTCATTACGAGTTTTCGACTAGATGCTCTAGCCTTCATCGGGAGGTTTCGACTAGATGCTCTAGCCTTCATCAGGAGGTTTCGACTAGATGCTCTAGCCCTCATCAGGAGGTTTCGACTAGATGCTCTAGCCTTCATCAGGAGGTTTCGACTAGATGTTCTATTATTATCAGTTTGGATGAAATCCAACACTATGGCAACACTGAAGTTCGCTAAATGGTTAGTGGTCCTTACAGATCTAATTAAGACCAGGAAATAGCTGATATAATTACCACCAGAATAATGCAGCCCAGGGCAGATGTTGCCATGGGAATACTCGTACAACTATGACTTCAGAAAATGAATAAAAGGTCATCATCCGGCTTCTTTTTCTCTCCCCTGTGCAGTACTTCCCACAGCTGCAAGGGATACAGTATATAACATTGAGTGCATACTAGCTGGTAATTCATCCTTCACTCTGCCAAGTTGTTCTTCCCGATCTGAAAACTACTCTGATGTTGAACTTCCTGCAGGTCCTTGTGGTGTCTTCACTCATCCCTGCTACAAAAGAAATTGCTGCCATGCCATGATAGTATCTCCTCACCTAATAAGGATGGGTGAAGTTGAGCATCAGAGTTATATATTTGAGCAAGATTTAGAAGAGTGAACAATGAACATCTTGGTGTGTTATTGGCCTCGGTTGGTGGGGCAAAACTGGTCGCAGTCATGGGAGCATTGGTTGGCTTTGCATGCAAGGACAGCCAACTTATTGTATAACGATAAGGAACATATTATTGGCTAGATATTTAGTTAAAATAATAATAACAATATTATATACTATAATAATATAATAGTAACAATTTTGGAATTGATTTTCATGGTAAACAAGAAATGAGGAACTGAGAAGAGAGATGGGAATATAGAGTTGTAAACTTGCATGTGTAAATGGCAGTTTGACAGATGGTGATCATCAGATGTATGTCTCATATGCTGGTTAGATTTTTTCCCTTAATGCAGTGTCAGACCAATCAGAATGCTATGATCGAAATGAATACGGTCCAAAGGTCAATTGACAACACGACGCTGGCCGAGCAATGCAATTCAATGCTCGTCCAGCTTTGTGTTGTGAACCAGTCTTTACAAGCACGCGTGCAACACACACACAGGTATGTGGTATATCTGTGCTTATCATTCTGTGACAATATCTAAGTTCCAGTGTTGCCATAATTGTTTTGGTAATTTCCAAACTACCGCCTGTGTTATCTGCAACAAAAAATCCAAACAAAATCCCAACAACAATTTCACGAGAAATAACATACTAAAGTGTGTTCATAGCATTTACACATGTCTTTAATAGTTCAGTGTTCGGTTTAAATTCATAGCATTTTTGAGAAACATTGAATTGCATTGTTAAAAGTGAATTTAATGTAGAAATTCCTAGTCTGTTTATGTGCTTCATTTTGTTGAGACCAATGTGGCTGAATAAACGTTCGTTATCAGCATTGCCATGGGGTATAACTAGAAGGGCTTTTGCGAGTTTTGCCAATGTGGAGTAGCGATACTCAGTTTCAAAGCAGTCTTTGATTTGGCTGTTTGCATGCCAATACTTATCCACCTCTGTGATGTCCGTGACTTTAGGAGGTAATGGCGACGTGCAGAAATCCATAAATTCCTCTTGAAGGCTGGGTTTGTCACAAACTTGAACTACCTGAGGAACACACTCTGCTGCAGCAAGCACCTGACCAGCCATACTGTATTGTTGTAAGCCTGGTTGAAGCCATTTGAGATTGGAGAGTAACTTGTGACTCATAGGTAATCGTTTGACAGCTCCCTTGGCTGCAGCAATCCACCGAGCTTGGATAGTCTCCCTAAATTTTCTCACATCTTCAGATGATAATCCATCCTCTTCTTCAAGGTATGATAGTGTGTTGTGACCTACGAAAACTTTGTGTAAAGGGAGATACTCTTCTGAGTTATCAATACAAACATGTGAAACATGTTCAGCAGCACACAGGTAGTCAGAATTCATGAACCGCAACAGAATTTTTCATATTAAGCAATCGTGTTCTTGGTAGAGAACATGAAGAATTGGAAATTGCTGCTGCATGTACCTGTTGAAATTAGTAATGCAGAACATAGAAAGAGCAAGTAAGCTTTGGTCAGAGGCTTTCCAAGTACAATTTTTACTCTTCTTACTACTGCCTGCTTATCCTCAGTACTTCGAAAGTATGAGAGTAAGGCTCGATAAGACGATTTACACAAGCTTCAAGGCTGAGCCATCGTGTTTGGCATGCTTTTAACAACTTGTGTGGCTCGCATTCCACAAAACTCTGAAATTCTTCAAACTGTCGCAGCCTCCTTGGGCTCTTCTGGAAATAATACCATATATCAGTTGTCAGATCTTCCAATTCATCAGGCAAGACTTTGCAGGCCTCATTTGCTATGTGCTGCTATGTGACAATGACAATGAAGAGCAACTAAAGCTGGCTGCTTACTTCGTAACTGTGACATCACTGAATTTCGTGCTCCCAACATTACATTGGCCCCATCTGTAGCTACCTAATCCAACAAGATTATCATAAAGGAGGGTAGTGGATTCTTGAAAATGCTTATCGATTGCGTTAAATAGCAGCTCTGCAGTTGCCCTCTCTACACTCTCTAGGACAAAGAAGACACATCTCACCTGTCCTTGGGTGTTATAGAAGAATCGAAGCATAATAGCAGCTTGTGGTGTAACGGTAATATCAGTTGTCTCATCAGTTTGGAGGCTGAAGTATCATTCTCTCTAACTGCTGCGTAAATGGTTTTCCAACAATCCTGGGCAATAACTTTCAACACAGCTGTTGCTTTAGTACGACTGCACTTAAACTTTAGCAATAGAAGAATCAGGCAACTTGAATAGTTTGGTACAATGATCTCCCAATTGAAAGGCAAGATGGTGCTCTCCTAGGAAATATGCGAAGAGTACACGGATTACAGACTCATCTCTTATTGGCCCAAACTAGGATTGTAGAGGGAGTACACCCAACCATCTTTTTCTGAGTGTTTGTGTAATTTCGTTTCCTGAACTGAGATCTCTAGTACCACCTCTTCCAAGGTTTATATCACGAGAGCACTTCATCCCTTTCTCGAAGTCGTGGCCCATGGGAAAGTCTTTGCATACTGTCTACGATAGACACACAATCGCTTTTTTGCAGACTTAGAAGACCTGATATATGTATGTCAATGTGAATTTGTGAAATCTCATCATCAGAGTCAGAATCCATATCTGAAGAATCTTCTTCTGGTAACCTTGAAGTACTGGGTTCTGAAGATGCCTAGCTAACTCTCTCTGACGCTCACTGTGAAAGATTCTAACTCTTGCACAAATCAGGCTTTAAATACCCAACCAGATAGCTCATGCATGAGCATGCCACATCGATCAAAGGGTTATGGCTCTTCAGGCATATTCAGACCAGGTGACCACATAATAACACAGGACTGTGCAGGAATATTCCTACACAGACCATGTGACCACATGAATATTCCACAGACCAGGTGACCACAAAATGACCACACTCAGCTAATAACACAGAGAGTGGTTTTGAAATAGGCTGCACATGGTCTGATATGCATGAAATGTCAATTTTTTTCTAATGATAAAAAAATCCAAACATTTATTGATAAAATCCAAACAGAAAATTTAAAGGTCAAAAATCCAAACAGTTTGGATAAAATCCAACACTATGGCAACACTGAAGTTCGCTAAATGATACTAATATCTAGTGGTCCTTACAGATTTAATTATGACCAGGAATTAGCTGATATAATTACCACCAGAATAATGCCACCCAGGCCATGGGAATACTCGTACAACTATGACTTCAGAAAATGAATAAAAGGTCATCATCCGGCTTCTTTTTCTCTCCCCTGTGCAGTACTTCCCACAGCTAAGGGATACAGTATATAACATGAGTGCATACTGGCTGGTAATTCATCCTTCACTCTGCTAAGTTGTGCCTCAGATTTCTTCCCGATCTGAAAACTACTCTGACGTTGAACTTCCTGCAGGTCCTTGTGGTGTCTTCACTCATCCCGGCTACAAAAGAAATTACTGCCATGCCATGGTAGTATCTTCTCACTTAACAAGGATGGGTGAAATTGAGCATCAGAGTTATATATTTTCAGCTCTGAGAGCAACATTTAGCAGAGTGAACAACGAACATCTTGGTGTATTATTGGCCTCGGTTGGTAGGGCGAAACTGGTTTGGTCGACAGCGCAGTCATGGGAGCAAAGGGAGGCTTTGCAAGCAAGGACAGCCAACTTATTGTATAACTTTATTGAACGTATTATTGGCTAGATATTTAGTTAATTGTTTCTAATAATAATAACAATATTATGTGCTATAATAATATAATGGTAACATTTTGGAATTGCTTTTCATGGTAAACAAGAAATGAGGAACTGAGATGAGAGATGGGGATGTAGAGTTGCAAATCTGCATGTGTAAATGGTGATGATTGACAGTTTGACAGATGGTAATCAGCAGATGTAAGTGTCAATAGGTGTTTCTGTACGTACCAATTAATACCTACACATCTGCCAATCACCCCATCTGTCAAATCATCACCCCATTTTTACAAATCCACCTTTCCACCAGCTATATTAGCCCTACTAAGCTTTGAGCACCATCTGTGGCCTCCATTGACAAATCATTTTCACTATATTATTTTTAAATCAAGCTTGTTTGATTTATTCACAGATTATTAGGACTACACACCCACACATGCACAACAGCATGTGCACTTAAAAGGCTGGTTCACAACACGACGCTGGCTGAGCATTGCATCAGCGTCGTGCTGTCATGTGAGCTTTGACCCTATCCATTTCGAACTGCATTCAACAAAGATGGACATGTGATAGATTGCAGCATTCTGATTGGTCTGATGCTGTGTCTCATATGCTGGTTAGATTTTTTTCTTCTAAATGCAGTGTCAGACCAATCAGAATGCTATGATCGAAATGAATACGGTCCAAATGTCAATTGACAACACGATGCTGGCCGAGCAATGCAATTCAATGCTTGGCCAGCTTTGTGTTGTGAACCAGTCTTTACAAGCACGCGTGCAACACACACACAGGTATGTGGTATATCTGTGCTTATCCTTCTGTGACAATATCTAAGTTCCAGTGTTGCCATAATTTTTTTGGTAATTTCCAAACTACCGCCTGCAACAAAAAATCCAAACAAAATCCAAACAACAATTTCACGAGAAATAACATACTAAAGTGTGTTCATAGCATTTACACATGTCTTTAATAGTTCAGTATTCGGTTTAAATTCATAGCATTTTTGAGGAAAATTGAATTGCACTGTTAAAAGTGAATATAATGTAGAAATTCCTAGTCTGTTTATGTGCTTCATTTTGTTGAGACCAATGTGGCTGAATTAACGTTCGGTATCAGCATTGCCATGGGGTATAACTAGAATGGCTTTTGCGAGTTTTGCCAATGTGGAGTAGCGATACTCAGTTTCCAAGCAGTCTTTGATTTGGCTGATTGCGTGCCAATACTTATCCACCTCTGTGAAGGCTGTGACTTTAAGAAATCCATAAATTCCTCTTGAAAGCTCGGTTTGTCACCAACTTGAACTACCTTAGGAACACACTCTGCTGCAGCAAGCACCTGACCAGCCATACTGTATTGTTGTAAGCCTGGTTGAAGCCATTTGAGATGGGAGAGTAACTTGTGACTCATAGGTAATCGTTTGACAGCTCCCTTGGCTGCAGCAATCCACCGAGCTTGGATAGTCTCCCTAAATTTTCTCACATCTTCAGATGATAATCCATCCTCTTCTTCAAGATATGATAGTGTGTTGTGACCTACGAAAACTTTGTGTAAAGGGAGATACTCTTCTGAGTTATCAATACAAACATGTGAAACATGTTCAGCAGCACACAGGTAGTCAGAATTCATGAACCGCAACAGAATTTTTCATATTAAGCAATCGTGTTCTTGGTAGAGAACATGAAGAATTGGAAATTGCTGCTGCATGTACCTGTTGAAATTAGTAATGCAGAACATAGAAAGAGCAAGTAAGCTTTGGTCAGAGGCTTTCCAAGTACAATTTTTACTCTTCTTACTACTGCCTGCTTATCCTCAGTACTTCGAAAGTATGAGAGTAAGGCTCGATAAGACGATTTACACAAGCTTCAAGGCTGAGCCATCGTGTTTGGCATGCTTTTAACAACTTGTGTGGCTCGCATTCCACAAAACTCTGAAATTCTTCAAACTGTCGCAGCCTCCTTGGGCTCTTCTGGAAATAATACCATATATCAGTTGTCAGATCTTCCAATTCATCAGGCAAGACTTTGCAGGCCTCATTTGCTATGTGCTGCTATGTGACAATGACAATGAAGAGCAACTAAAGCTGGCTGCTTACTTCGTAACTGTGACATCACTGAATTTCGTGCTCCCAACATTACATTGGCCCCATCTGTAGCTACCTAATCCAACAAGATTATCATAAAGGAGGGTAGTGGATTCTTGAAAATGCTTATCGATTGCGTTAAATAGCAGCTCTGCAGTTGCCCTCTCTACACTCTCTAGGACAAAGAAGACACATCTCACCTGTCCTTGGGTGTTATAGAAGAATCGAAGCATAATAGCAGCTTGTGGTGTAACGGTAATATCAGTTGTCTCATCAGTTTGGAGGCTGAAGTATCATTCTCTCTAACTGCTGCGTAAATGGTTTTCCAACAATCCTGGGCAATAACTTTCAACACAGCTGTTGCTTTAGTACGACTGCACTTAAACTTTAGCAATAGAAGAATCAGGAAACATCAACTTGAATAGTTTGGTACAATGATCTCCCAATTGAAAGGCAAGATGGTGCTCTCCTAGGAAATATGCGAAGAGTACACGGATTACAGACTCATCTCTTATTGGCCCAAACTAGGATTGTAGAGGGAGTACACCCAACCATCTTTTTCTGAGTGTTTGTGTAATTTCGTTTCCTGAACTGAGATCTCTAGTACCACCTCTTCCAAGGTTTATATCACGAGAGCACTTCATACAGAAGGCAAAAGAAGATCCTTTTCTCGAAGTCGTGGCCCATGGGAAGGTCTTTGCATACTGTCTACGATAGACACACAATCGCTTTTTTGCAGACTTAGAAGACCTGATATATGTATGTCAATGTGAATTTGTGAAATCTCATCATCAGAGTCAGAATCCATATCTGAAGAATCTTCTTCTGGTAACCTTGAAGTACTGGGTTCTGAAGATGCCTAGCTAACTCTCTCTGACGCTCACTGTGAAAGATTCTAACTCTTGCACAAATCAGGCTTTAAATACCCAACCAGATAGCTCATGCATGAGCATGCCACATCGATCAAAGGGTTATGGCTCTTCAGGCATATTCAGACCAGGTGACCACATAATAACACAGGACTGTGCAGGAATATTCCTACACAGACCATGTGACCACATGAATATTCCACAGACCAGGTGACCACAAAATGACCACACTCAGCTAATAACACAGAGAGTGGTTTTGAAATAGGCTGCACATGGTCTGATATGCATGAAATGTCAATTTTTTTCTAATGATAAAAAAGTCCAAACATTTATTGATAAAATCCAAACAGAAAATTTAAAGGTCAAAAATCCAAACAGTTTGGATAAAATCCAACACTATGGCAACACTGAAGTTCGCTAAATGATACTAATATCTATTGGTCCTTACAGATTTAATTATGACCAGGAATTAGCTGATATAATTACCACCAGAATAATGCCACCCAGGCCATGGGAATACTCGTACAACTATGACTTCAGAAAATGAATAAAAGGTCATCATCCGGCTTCTTTTTCTCTCCCCTGTGCAGTACTTCCCACAGCTAAGGGATACAGTATATAACATGAGTGCATACTGGCTGGTAATTCATCCTTCACTCTGCTAAGTTGTGCCTCAGATTTCTTCCTGATCTGAAAACTACTCTGACGTTGAACTTCCTGCAGGTCCTTGTGGTGTCTTCACTCATCCCGGCTACAAAAGAAATTACTGCCATGCCATGGTAGTATCTTCTCACTTAACAAGGATGGGTGAAATTGAGCATCAGAGTTATATATTTTCAGCTCTGAGAGCAACATTTAGCAGAGTGAACAACGAACATCTTGGTGTATTATTGGCCTCGGTTGGTAGGGCGAAACTGGTTTGGTCGACAGCGCAGTCATGGGAGCAAAGGGAGGCTTTGCAAGCAAGGACAGCCAACTTATTGTATAACTTTATTGAACGTATTATTGGCTAGATATTTAGTTAATTGTTTCTAATAATAATAACAATATTATGTGCTATAATAATATAATGGTAACATTTTGGAATTGCTTTTCATGGTAAACAAGAAATGAGGAACTGAGATGAGAGATGGGGATGTAGAGTTGCAAATCTGCATGTGTAAATAATGGTGATGATTGACAGTTTGACAGATGGTAATCAGCAGATGTAAGTGTCAATAGGTGTTTCTGTACGTACCAATTAATACCTACACATCTGCCAATCACCCCATCTGTCAAATCATCACCCCATTTTTACAAATCCACCTTTCCACCAGCTATATTAGCCCTACTAAGCTTTGAGCACCATCTGTGGCCTCCATTGACAAATCATTTTCACTATATTATTTTTAAATCAAGCTTGTTTGATTTATTCACAGATTATTAGGACTACACACCCACACATGCACAACAGCATGTGCACTTAAAAGGCTGGTTCACAACACGACGCTGGCTGAGCATTGCATCAGCGTCGTGCTGTCATGTGAGCTTTGACCCTATCCATTTCGAACTGCATTCAACAAAGATGGACATGTGATAGATTGCAGCATTCTGATTGGTCTGATGCTGTGTCTCATATGCTGGTTAGATTTTTTTCCTAAATGCAGTGTCAGACCAATCAGAATGCTATGATCGAAATGAATACGGTCCAAATGTCAATTGACAACACGATGCTGGCCGAGCAATGCAATTCAATGCTCGTCCGGCTTTGTGTTGTGAACCAGTCTTTACAAGCACGCGTGCAACACACACAGGTATGTGGTATATCTGTGCTTATCCTTCTGTGACAATATCTAAGTTCCAGTGTTGCCATAATTTTTTTGGTAATTTCCAAACTACCGCCTGCAACAAAAAATCCAAACAAAATCCAAACAACAATTTCACGAGAAATAACATACTAAAGTGTGTTCATAGCATTTACACATGTCTTTAATAGTTCAGTGTTCGGTTTAAATTCATAGCATTTTTGAGGAAAATTGAATTGCACTGTTAAAAGTGAATATAATGTAGAAATTCCTAGTCTGTTTATGTGCTTCATTTTGTTGAGACCAATGTGGCTGAATTAACGTTCGGTATCAGCATTGCCATGGGGTATAACTAGAATGGCTTTTGCGAGTTTTGCCAATGTGGAGTAGCGATACTCAGTTTCCAAGCAGTCTTTGATTTGGCTGATTGCGTGCCAATACTTATCCACCTCTGTGAAGGCTGTGACTTTAAGAAATCCATAAATTCCTCTTGAAAGCTCGGTTTGTCACCAACTTGAACTACCTTAGGAACACACTCTGCTGCAGCAAGCACCTGACCAGCCATACTGTATTGTTGTAAGCCTGGTTGAAGCCATATGAGATTGGAGAGTAACTTGTGACTCATAGGTAATCGTTTGACAGCTCCCTTGGCTGCAGCAATCCACCGAGCTTGGATAGTCTCCCTAAATTTTCTCACATCTTCAGATGATAATCCATCCTCTTCTTCAAGGTATGATAGTGTGTTGTGACCTACGAAAACTTTGTGTAAAGGGAGATACTCTTCTGAGTTATCAATACAAACATGTGAAACATGTTCAGCAGCACACAGGTAGTCAGAATTCATGAACCGCAACAGAATTTTTCATATTAAGCCATCGTGTTCTTGGTAGAGAACATGAAGAATTGGAAATTGCTGCTGCATGTACCTGTTGAAATTAGTAATGCAGAACATAGAAAGAGCAAGTAAGCTTTGGTCAGAGGCTTTCCAAGTACAATTTTTACTCTTCTTACTACTGCCTGCTTATCCTCAGTACTTCGAAAGTATGAGAGTAAGGCTCGATAAGACGATTTACACAAGCTTCAAGGCTGAGCCATCGTGTTTGGCATGCTTTTAACAACTTGTGTGGCTCGCATTCCACAAAACTCTGAAATTCTTCAAACTGTCGCAGCCTCCTTGGGCTCTTCTGGAAATAATACCATATATCAGTTGTCAGATCTTCCAATTCATCAGGCAAGACTTTGCAGGCCTCATTTGCTATGTGCTGCTATGTGACAATGACAATGAAGAGCAACTAAAGCTGGCTGCTTACTTCATAACTGTGACATCACTGAATTTCGTGCTCCCAACATTACATTGGCCCCATCTGTAGCTACCTAATCCGACAAGATTATCATAAAGGAGGGTAGTGGATTCTTGAAAATGCTTATCGATTGCGTTAAATAGCAGCTCTGCAGTTGCCCTCTCTACACTCTCTCTAGGACAAAGAAGACACATCTCACCTGTCCTTGGGTGTTATAGAAGAATCGAAGCATAATAGCAGCTTGTGGTGTAACGGTAATATCAGTTGTCTCATCAGTTTGGAGGCTGAAGTATTAGTCTCTCTAACTGCTGCGTAAATGGTTTTCCAACAATCCTGGGCAATAACTTTCAACACAGCTGTTGCTTTAGTACGACTGCACTTAAACTTTAGCAATAGAAGAATCAGGCAACTTGAATAGTTTGGTACAATGATCTCCCAATTGAAAGGCAAGATGGTGCTCTCCTAGGAAATATGCGAAGAGTACACGGATTACAGACTCATCTCTTATTGGCCCAAACTAGGATTGTAGAGGGAGTACACCCAACCATCTTTTTCTGAGTGTTTGTGTAATTTCGTTTCCTGAACTGAGATCTCTAGTACCACCTCTTCCAAGGTTTATATCACGAGAGCACTTCATCCCTTTCTCGAAGTCGTGGCCCATGGGAAAGTCTTTGCATACTGTCTACGATAGACACACAATCGCTTTTTTGCAGACTTAGAAGACCTGATATATGTATGTCAATGTGAATTTGTGAAATCTCATCATCAGAGTCAGAATCCATATCTGAAGAATCTTCTTCTGGTAACCTTGAAGTACTGGGTTCTGAAGATGCCTAGCTAACTCTCTCTGACGCTCACTGTGAAAGATTCTAACTCTTGCACAAATCAGGCTTTAAATACCCAACCAGATAGCTCATGCATGAGCATGCCACATCGATCAAAGGGTTATGGCTCTTCAGGCATATTCAGACCAGGTGACCACATAATAACACAGGACTGTGCAGGAATATTCCTACACAGACCATGTGACCACATGAATATTCCACAGACCAGGTGACCACAAAATGACCACACTCAGCTAATAACACAGAGAGTGGTTTTGAAATAGGCTGCACATGGTCTGATATGCATGAAATGTCAATTTTTTTCTAATGATAAAAAAATCCAAACATTTATTGATAAAATCCAAACAGAAAATTTAAAGGTCAAAAATCCAAACAGTTTGGATAAAATCCAACACTATGGCAACACTGAAGTTCGCTAAATGGTGATAATATCTAGTGGTCCTTACAGATCTAATTAAGACCAGGAAATAGCTGATATAATTACCACCAGAATAATGCAGCCAAGGGCAGATGTTGCCATGGGAATACTCGTACAACTATGACTTCAGAAAATGAATAAAAGGTCATCATCCGGCTTCTTTTTCTCTCCCCCGTGCAGTACTTCCCACAGCTAAGGGATACAGTATATAACATGTGTGCATACTGGCTGGTAATTCATCCTTCACTATGCTAAGTTGTGCCTCAGATTTCTTCCCGATCTGAAAACTACTCTGACGTTGAACTTCCTGCAGGTCCTTGTGGTGTCTTCACTCATCCCGGCTACAAAAGAAATTACTGCCATGCCATGATAGTATCTCCTCACCTAATAAGGATGGGTGAAGTTGAGCATCAGAGTTATATATTTTCAGCTCTGAGAGCAACATTTAGCAGAGTGAACAACGAACATCTTGGTGTATTATTGGCCTCGGTTGGTAGGGCGAAACTGGTTTGGTCGACAGCGCAGTCATGGGAGCAAAGGGAGGCTTTGCAAGCAAGGACAGCCAACTTATTGTATAACTTTATTGAACGTATTATTGGCTAGATATTTAGTTAATTGTTTCTAATAATAATAACAATATTATGTGCTATAATAATATAATGGTAACATTTTGGAATTGCTTTTCATGGTAAACAAGAAATGAGGAACTGAGATGAGAGATGGGGATGTAGTGTTGCAAATCTGCATGTGTAAATGGTGATGATTGACAGTTTGACAGATGGTAATCAGCAGATGTAAGTGTCAATAGGTGTTTCTGTACGTACCAATTAATACCTACACATCTGCCAATCACCCCATCTGTCAAATCATCACCCCATTTTTACAAATCCACCTTTCCACCAGCTATATTAGCCCTACTAAGCTTTGAGCACCATCTGTGGCCTCCATTGACAAATCATTTTCACTATATTATTTTTAAATCAAGCTTGTTTGATTTATTCACAGATTATTAGGACTACACACCCACACATGCACAACAGCATGTGCACTTAAAAGGCTGGTTCACAACACGACGCTGGCTGAGCATTGCATCAGCGTCGTGCTGTCATGTGAGCTTTGACCCTATCCATTTCGAACTGCATTCAACAAAGATGGACATGTGATAGATTGCAGCATTCTGATTGGTCTGATGCTGTGTCTCATATGCTGGTTAGATTTTTTTTCTAAATGCAGTGTCAGACCAATCAGAATGCTATGATCGAAATGAATACGGTCCAAATGTCAATTGACAACACGATGCTGGCCGAGCAATGCAATTCAATGCTTGGCCAGCTTTGTGTTGTGAACCAGTCTTTACAAGCACGCGTGCAACACACACACAGGTATGTGGTATATCTGTGCTTATCTTTCTGTGACAATATCTAAGTTCCAGTGTTGCCATAATTTTTTTGGTAATTTCCAAACTACCGCCTGCAACAAAAAATCCAAACAAAATCCAAACAACAATTTCACGAGAAATAACATACTAAAGTGTGTTCATAGCATTTACACATGTCTTTAATAGTTCAGTGTTCGGTTTAAATTCATAGCATTTTTGAGGAAAATTGAATTGCACTGTTAAAAGTGAATATAATGTAGAAATTCCTAGTCTGTTTATGTGCTTCATTTTGTTGAGACCAATGTGGCTGAATTAACGTTCGGTATCAGCATTGCCATGGGGTATAACTAGAATAGCTTTTGCGAGTTTTGCCAATGTGGAGTAGCGATACTCAGTTTCCAAGCAGTCTTTGATTTGGCTGATTGCGTGCCAATACTTATCCACCTCTGTGAAGACTGTGACTTTAAGAAATCCATAAATTCCTCTTGAAAGCTCGGTTTGTCACCAACTTGAACTACCTGAGGAACACACTCTGCTGCAGCAAGCAACTGACCAGCCATACTGTATTGTTGTAAGCCTGGTTGAAGCCATTTGAGATTGGAGAGTAACTTGTGACTCATAGGTAATCGTTTGACAGCTCCCTTGGCTGCAGCAATCCACCGAGCTTGGATAGTCTCCCTAAATTTTCTCACATATTCAGATGATAATCCATCCTCTTCTTCAAGGTATGATAGTGTGTTATGACCTACGAAAACTTTGTGTAAAGGGAGATATTCTTCTGAGTTATCAATACACACTTGTGAAACATGTTCAGCAGCACACACATACTCAGAATTCATGAACTGCAACAGAAATTTTGGTATTAAGCCATCGAGCTCTTGGTAGAGAACATGAAGAATTGGAGATTCCTGTTGCATGTATATAGCTGTTGACGTCATTGTGTCGAACCAATCAAAATTCCATGTGTAAAACTTTTCACTTTCTCAATGACGTCTCGAGAAGAGTTTGTATTGAAGCAGTGAGAACTTTTCCCAACCTCAGCAGTCTCTGTCAAAGGTTATAAAGACCTCAGGATTAAAAATATGCCTGTAAGGAAGTGTCCATCCAGGTCACTAGCTAGTTTATTAGCAGCTATTACCAGCTATTAGCTTTTATTACCAGATATTACCAGCTATTACCAGCTATTACCAGCATTATCAGCTATTGCCCGCTATTATCACTAGTAATGCAGTCATTTATCACTAGAGCAGTATTTTTCTAGAATGGATATACTACTATCTTCTCTACTTATCCTGAAGTAGCTGAAAAGCTTCTTGGGGTCAGATAGCCTCATTTCATGTAGTTGATGATATATATGCCCTGCTGTCGGTGGAGATGAAAGATTGATTACACTCACATCTCCCTTTTCTTCTTTTTATGCTTTTAAGAACAATTAATACAGAAACATATTTTCAATGCACACGACATTATAGTTGGCTAGTTGCAGCAATTCAATGCTCTAATTAAAATGATAAAGAACAAACCATATTAATAATAGGTATTAATTAAAGAAAATAAGTAATCTAGCAGTAAGTCAACTGGTGAGACGACAGCAAACATTTAAAACTAGAAGCAGTAACATTATTCCACAGACTACATCAAATAAAAGGAAAACTTCAAACAAAAACTGATCAAGGAAGGGAATGGTGAGTTCTTGGGTCGGGTTAAGAGTGGTAACCCGAGATGCACACTCTTGTAAGTAACAACTACAGTCGATATACCAGTAACCAACAACTGCCAATGAAGGCTGGAGCATCTAGTCGAAAAGTCGAGAGAAAACAACTTCAAGTTGATTATTGAGAAGGTTATTGTAAAACTATTACAACTAGAACAATTATTTGCTACTTGCAATAATACGCAACAACTGATATGACCACATAACAGGAACCAGGAAACAGAATCACACCATTGTAATTAAGCATGCATATGATTCTATTAACGAGTCAGTTATGACACTTCCCACCTCTGAGACCATAAAATGGTCAATGACCATCCAAATCTGTCGGGTGGACGGAAGTGATGGGCCGATCAGCGAGTGTAAGTCGAGTGTGGTTGTGTGCCTTGATGAGTTGATGTAATGGGTGGCAATGGTGGTATGCTTGCGAAGAGCAGCTTGGAAGGCTTGTTCTTGCTCAGGATCCCAATACCACTTGCTTCTTGTTCAAGAGGGAGTAGAAAGATTTAAGTTTGGCAGATAAGTTCGGCAAAAATTCACTAATAATTAATTATCCTGAGAAACAATCGAAATTGAGTCACGTTCTTTGGGGCATCTGATAGCATGAACTTTCATTTCCGCAGGGTGCGGGCCATGTTTATCAATTATGTCACCAAAGTATTTAATGCTAGGGCATAAGAAAAAGCATTTTTCCTGGTTAAGACGCAGTCCTACAACTTCTAGCTATTCCTTCTTTTGGGTCGTGTACATGTTCCTCCATGGTGGAACCGGTCACAAATATGTCATCGATGGGTAGTATTTACCTCTCTCACGTGATTGTAATGATTGATGGACTTTATGTGTGAGGTGTTATCTTGAATATTGCTGTCTTGTTTTAGTCTTTTGTCATTTTTCCATATGAATAAAACCATTGAGAAAGATTGACTTCGAAGATTAATGGTGGCTGAAGAACCGGCAACATTGAAATACTATCAAGACCTAAGTTTTAAATAATGCCCCGTATTGGCTGCCCTATCGATGGGCTGCAATTGGAAGCCTGAGGATGTAGATGCCACCTTTGCCATGGCTGTCATGGTCCAGGCTAACAATGTACACCACCGACAGGAATCAAATATGCTACAACAAAGCCAGAGAAGCTTAACAGGCCCAAAATTGGGAAGGTCATTACAACAGAGGAATGGAGCTACTTTAACAGCGTATGGGCAAGCTATAAGATGGTGCTGCTGATGCTGATATCAACATGCAGTCACTTGATGAAATCCATAGGATCTACACAAAAGTGAAAAGCAGTTGGAGACCAGAAGTAAGGAGCCACCATCAGAAGCCTGGAGGTACGCGACAAGAGAACACCATGGTGTCAAGAGTGATGCTGCAGGGCATGTCTCAAGACAGAGATGAGGGTGTCTGTAATTTCGCTGCCAGACTTTGCGGGCAGGTCAACATCTGCTGCTACCCAGTCAGATGTTCATGCAATACCCCTACGGATGTCAACTTTACCGTTCAGATGGTGCTAATACGTGGGCTCATTGTTCAAGAAATCCAACAGGAAGTTCTTGGGTATGAGAACAAGGACATGGACCTGGAAACTATCATGAAACTGATCGAGGCAAAAGAGGCAGGCCGATTTTACAGGCCTAGCTGATGACTGATGGGTCACATGGGGTTAGCATACAAGAGCTCAAAGTTCACAGACAAGAACACGAAATGTGAGAGGTACAGAAAACAATTCATTCGCCCCTAGACCAAGAAGGGCAAGCCCCCACAAATGCTGCTACCCCTCGCAGAGACCCAAACAACAGAAGCCAAGACCTGAGCAGGCAGTGGAACCAGAACTCAACATAGGCTCTGCCATTTGATAGGATCTGCACGGCCACCATCAAGACTAGGCGGCATTGTGGTGTGAAAATGATCACTCTAGTCCACAACGTCTTTGATGACAACCTGGCATGGTGCCAGTGATGCTCTCGGCCACAACCAACAGTGACAGTGATGGAAGGGTTGACAGGAATCACTATTCTTACTTTGAGGTGTTGCTGTAACCATTCAACACAGAGGGCCAAAGTTGTTTGATCGGCCTCAAGGCTGTATACCTGCTGGGGTTAAAGAAATTCAACCTGGAACAAAATGTCTGCTATTAATCAGAACTCCATCAGCATCGTCAGTGCAGTCCTTCTGCTATAGTCCGGCTTCAATAAGGGTGGCTACCCCATGGAGACTGCCCAGATATATTATATGACCCCTGATATGGACTCAGTACATCAGTAGGGAGGCCTGTGTCGATCTAGGCCTACATTCAACTGATTTTACATCAATAGGAGTCGCTCATGACCCCATCAAACAAAACCTAGCCACTGCCATGAGGAAAGTCTTTGGAACATACACTCTTGCCCCAATCTCAAAGATTGTGTGACTGTTATGGAGGGGGAATCCACCTCCCATCCCAAATAAGATACCATTCCTACACACAGAGGAAATCACTGAGAAAAAAGGGTTTGGCTGCCCACACAGCCAATTGCATGATGATGGGCCACCACTAACTCTCTAGATCCCAATGCACAGCCTGCAGTGATTCACACATCTATACCTAAACCATTGCCCATACAAGAGGAGGTCAAATTGGCAATAGACCAAGATGTCCTCCTTGGTGTTATTGAACCAGTCCTGATCAGTGAGTCTGTCACATGGTGCTACAGGATGGCTGTGTGCCAGAAAAAGAATGGCAAACCATGTCTAACTGTGGATCTTCAATCGCTACTGCACCAGCGAAATGTACCACACCAAATCACCATACCACCAGGCCAGAGCCATGCCTAGTAACAAGAAGAAGACAGTCTTCGATGCATGGAATGGATATCATTCTGTTCCCATCAGGGAATGTGATCGACACCTTACTACATTCATAACACTTTGGGGCTGCTACAGATATCGCAACACACCCCAAGGTTACATTGCAGCAGGTAACTGTTATACCAGCCTATTTAACGAGATTGTGTCAGACTTTCCACAGAAGAATAAATGCATTGATGATATGTGCATGTGGACTGACTGCATAGAGGAAAGCTTTCACTAGGCATGCAAGCTAGACATTTGTGGATGGAATGGTATCATACTTAACCTTGTCAAGTTCCATTTGGCACAAGATGTGGTTAAGTTTGCAGGTTTCGAGATCATAATGTCCCATGTGAAACCATGCACCTAATATCTGGATGGCATACGGAAGTTGCCAACACGCTTTAACATCACAGAGGTCCAATCATGGTTTGGCCTAGATAACCAGGTCAGCTGCTATTCATCTATGACAGAAAATATGCGCCCATTCAGGGACCCATTCTACTGGGATTCTCAATGCAGCAAATCTTTGAAGATTCAAAATAATTTTTGAGGAAATCAAACATGGTGTGCGAATCTTCGACAGGGCAGGAAGACATGCTTAACTACAGATTGGTCGAAGGACGGCCACGGATTTTTGCTCCTGCAGAATCATTGCACATGTCAAGGTGATAATCCTTTCTGCTGTATGGATGGATGAAAGATCATCCTGGTGGGAAGCTATTTCTAACATGCATCTGAGTCCAGATATGCCCCATCGAAGGGAATGCTAGCAGTGGCAGATGTGCTTGAAAAAGCCTGCCACTTTGTCCTTGGATGCGATGACCTCATAGTTGCAGTGGACCACCACTACTCAAAATCATGGGAGACAGAAAACTGGAGGATATCACGAACCCACAACTGCTCCATCTCAAGGAGAAAACCATCCCATTCAAATTTCGACTGGTTCACATCCCAGGGAAGAAAAACTTGGCTACGGATGCTGTCTCCAAATGTAGGCCCCATAAAATTGGAGCTACTTGATGCCCAGTAGCATCTCAGAAATTTGCATCATCAAAATTTCTCAGGATCTGCATCATCAAAATTTCTCAGGGAGCATATCTTTGGAAAACTGTCAGATGATGGTGAGCATACCACCATAGACACGGACTTTACAATCTCTGCCACCCATACACTGGGCAACATGCAGGAAATCACTTGGGACATGGTTCGTGAAGCAACTACCAGCGACCCAATCATGATGGAACTACTGGAGACCATTGAAGAAGGGATGCCAGACTCCTAACTTCTTACCTCCTATGTTCAGGGAATATTTCCCCTTCCGGGAACACTTATCAACAACAGATGCAATCTTATACAGGACAGAGTCGTTATTCCACCATCACTATGGGCAGAAGTACTCAAGTCCCTACATTCTGTCCACCAGAGCATGACTTCAATGACAGTTAGGATGGATACCTCCATTTTCTGGACAGGTATCACCGCACAGATAGACCGCCTTCGAGAAAGCTGCGGGGAGCGTAACAGAATTGTACCAAGCCAACCCAATGCACCCCTACCTCACCTATCAACCCAGAATACCTCTTCCAGTGCATTTGCTCAGACTTTTTTCATTACAAGGGAGAAAACAACCTGATCATTGTGGATCGGTACTCGAACTGGCCAATTCATCACGAGAATCAATGGATCAAGGGGCCTTGTTGGAGAACTACGCAAGGTGTTTGTGACATGGTATTCCCGAGGAACTCTCCAGTAATGGTGGATCAGAATTCACGGCTGCTGCCACCCAGAAATTCCTCAAGATGTGGGGAGTCCGACATTGCCTTTCATCAGTTGCATTTCCTCACTCAATAGCAGAGCAGAAATATGTGTCAAGACATCCAAACACATGATCATGAACAACACAGAACCTAACAGCATACTGGACATCCCAAAGTTCCAAAAGGTCATGCTACAATACAAACAATGAATTGGTTGTTTCAAACTATTAATGAATAACTCTTGCTAATGGGATAATCCTCCTTAAATATTTCTACTTTTATTTCCAATTTTATTCAATACTCAGCTCATCTTTCACTTTTAACTTCAACAGAAGGTGAAGAGATCTGGACTTGTAAAACTTGGGTTCGGCTTTGTCATGCACAAATATATTCACAACTGTCCCTTTCAGACAACCAAGCTCTTCATTGAAAACTGTGGGATATGTGTCTAGAACATTCTTCTAGAAGGTATAACCACATTGATGTTTTCGATGTTTACATCGAGATGTGTTATCCAATCTCTACCCAGTAAGTTAGGGCTATGTATAGAAGATGAGCACAACTCTTTTGCTTCATACCTTATTTGATCTGAGTGATGCCCAACACCGGGATCTGATCTGCAGCGCAGGTGTGAACTTTGCTGTTAGTAGGTTGAAGGGGTGATATGACAGTTCTTGGATGTGCTTACATTTTGATTTGCAGATGACAGATACTCCAGCTGCAGTGTCAATTTCCATTTTTATGGGGTGTCATTAAAGTTAACCTCCAGCAGCCAAAGTTCGGTACGTTTGTCACGGAGGTTATACATGTTATACTGCACTTCAGAAGAGAGCTCGTCTTCTTCAATGTAATTTGTCTGTGAAGTTGTCTTCTTCTTCTTCTCATGCTATGGAGGGGGTTGGGTATTTGATGCCTTTATGATTTGCAAATGCTGCAAAATGTCCTTTTTCTTGCAATAATGGCATATAACACTGTTTGATTGCAATGAGATGCTAGGTAAGATTCTCCAAAGTGAATGTTGCACTTTTTTGAAATGACAACCAGAAGTTGTGTAGTTTAGATCTGTCCTAGTGTGCTTGGGAACAACTACCAGCTTCTTTGCACCCCTCTCGGATGCTTCTACTGTTTGTGCCAGCTTGAGGATGCTGATGTATGTGAGGTCTGTCTCATCAAAGAGCTTGTGTTGAATTTGTTGATCATTTACTCCACAACGAGCTGGCCCCTCAGCTTCTCTTCGAGCTGATCCCTGGTGCCAAACTTACAATTGAGAGCTAGATCTCTTAGTACTGCATTGTATGGACTTGGCTGGCTTCCATGAGTGAGTGTTGAAATGATATCTGTGAACAAAGGTCGAATGTTTAGAACCATAGTGAGCCTTCAGTAAAGCACTGTAAGTGACATCCTCAGCATCCAGCTTGCCCATCTGGTACTAAGCTGTGAAACAGCTTGAATGTTGGGTCACCGCATACAGTAAGCAAAATTGAGCGCTTCTTCGCTGCATTCTCTATGCTGTTTGCCACAAAGTACAACTACTGGAATTTCTCTATAATTATGTTCCAGTCATCCAAGATCTGGTTCAAAGGCTTGATTTTGTCATAAGTAGTCATAACTGGTTGCTTTATCATCGTCGCCAGAAGTGTGGTCACCCGAGAGGCATGCTCTTCAGTCAATAGACTAGTCACCAACAACTGCCTACTACAAACTGCTAGAACAACTATTGCTACTTACAATAATACAACAACTGGATAACTGAATAACAAGATAAGACTTATATAAGCACATTAGAGGATTGCGCCGTGCGCATTCTCGATGTGATGTAACTGGACTGCTTCACCAAGTATCATAAAGAGATGTAGGCAAGAAGTGCTGTGTATTGGTGAGCATGCGTGAGGTAAGGGGTCGTGTACTAGGTAAGAGGTTTTACATAGCAATGTCCATACATGCACACAGGTATCGATATATAGTCTAGCTAGGTTAGTTAGTCCCATATTGGCTACCTCCCCCCAAGTTGGCCGCCAGGGCTACTGATGATATTGGGACTTATATCCGTAGCGGTCAAAGGGCTTTGGTCCTCGCTTGCTGCGGCGTGGTGTTGGGGTGTTGGGGTGGTCGAATGGGGCCATCTTGTCCATGGTCTTGGTGGCCGTGTTGGTTGGATGTGTCAGTCGCGCCGGTGTCGTGGCCACGGAGGCGTATGATCGTTGGGTGGGAGGTGGTTGTGGAGAAGTCCGAGTTGGTGGGCTTAGGTGTACTCTGGGTGGTGAGGGGGGATGGGGCGGTGGTTGGTCAGGTGGGGCGCTGAGAGCTGGCGTCACTGGGGTCTGTGGTTGAGTCGGGCTGCTCGGGTTGGGTGGTGAGATCGCCGGTGCGGGTGGCGCTGTTGGTGGCTCGGGCGTGGTTGGGTTAGGTGTGAGCGATGGCCCGGCCGCTGCTGGCGGTGTGTAGTTCACTCGGGGGAGTTCCCGCTGAAGCGGATGGTCCGGCTCGGTTGGGAACGGGTTGTATCGTCGCAGGTAGCGTCTGTTGTGGGTTGTCAGGCGTCCGGACCCATCCACCCTGATGGAGTATTTGTGGTACTGGAGTACCTCCACAACTGTTCCGGATTTGTCCCACTTCGTTGGGTGGCGGCCGGTCTGATTTTGGATGAGTACCGCGTCACCGCAACGAAGGGGGGACAGGCCGTGGGAGTGCTCGTCCCATCTTGCTCGGCCCAATGTCTGACGCTTCGATAGGGCATGTTCCCTTTGCTCTCGTTTGTTGTCCCATTCTCTGTGTGGTTGAAAGCGTGGCGGGATTCCTGGGAGGAGGTCCCTGGTGGCTCGGCCAAAGAGGTTGGTGGCCGGGGACATTCCAGTATCGGGGCTGGGGCAGTTCCGGTACTGGAGGAGGGCTTTGTGGAATGAGTTGAGTAGGGAGCCTCCCGGACCGGTGTTCCCGGCGATCAGGCGTTTGACGGTCTTCACTGCGCTCTCCGCACGGCAGTTAGCATGGGGTTTGTAGGCCGATGCTATCCTGTGATGGACTCCCCATGCCGTTAGGAATTCCCTGGTCGTGTGGGCCGCGAACTCTGGGCCCCCATCAGACGTGAGTGTGTCTGGGATGCCGAATGTGGCAAATGTTTCTCGGAGGGTGGTGGCGAGGCCAGCTGCTCCGTTGCGTGCTGGGGCGACGATCGGCCAGCCGGAGTACCTATCGACCAGCACTAGGTACGTGGAGCCTTCATGGTGGAAGTAATCCGCGCATAGGTGCTGGAAGGGGTACTCCGGGTCGATTGGTGTGGTTGAGGGCATGGCCGGTTGGGAGGGTGCATTGTTGTTGCACGTGGGGCATTGGTTGCGGGTTGCAGCGATGTCACCGGTGAGGCCGGGCCAGAATAGGGATGTTGATGCTCGAGCCGTCATGCCGCTCGTGCCTTGGTGGGCTGCATGGAGTGCTGCTAGGCATGCATGCTGGGCGGAGAGTGGCTGGGATGACTAGTCGTTCCCCGCGGCATATTACTCCGTCTACGACAGAGAGTTGGTCGAGGTATTGGAAGTACTCTCTGAGGTTGGGTGGCATCATGTGCTTGTTGGGTGGGGAGCCTTCTTCAATATAGAAGATGAGGTCCTGCATGGCTGGGTCCGCTGCTGTGGCGATCTGTAGGGCCTCCCAGTTGATGGGGATGGTTGAGATGGCCAAGCACATTGCGATTGCCAGTCCATTGTCCTCGCATGGGGTGATGGTGGGGCCAGACAGGCTTGCTGCTGACGATGGGGGGCTGGCAGGGCATGCAGTTGATGGTGTGGCAATGTCGTCCTGGAGGTGAAGGCATTGTGGGAGCCTGGTCCCGGATGGGTGGCGTGAGAGGGCGTCGCTGGTGTGGTTTCTCACGCCAGGGATGTACACCATCCGGAACCGGTACCTCAAGGTCTTCTCCTTGAGGTTACGGAGTCTGGGGTTGGGGATGTCCTCGAGGCAGCGGTCGCCGAAGAGTTTGAGCAGTGGCTTGTGGTCCACTGCGACGACGAGGTCGCTGCACCCGAGGACAAAGTGTCGAGCCTTATCCAAGGCGTCTGCCACAGCGAGGGCTTCCCCTACCACTGGGGCGTATCTCGACTCTGCAGGGTGAGTGAATCGCGAGCCCACCAGGGTGACTCGCCAACCGTCCTGGCAACAGAAGATCTCGCGGGACGGGCACTGGCAGTGCTTCTGGAATAGCCAGTACCCGATCCCGTCTTTGCTCCAATCAGTTGCCAGGCAGGTTGGGCGGTCTTTGTCGAAGATGGTGACGCCTTCCCTGATGCGCTCGCAGATCTCGTGCTTGGATGCCGAGAAGGAGCGGGCCAGTTCGTCTGTCCAGAGGAATGGGGTTGATGGCTTGAGGAGGTTGCGGAACGGGAGCATGATTGTAGTCATTGAGAAGGCGTACGCCACCTGGTTGACCAGGCTGAACCAGGCGCGTACATCCGTGATGCCCGATGGTGTGGGGAAGTTGGTGATGGACTCGAGGAACCTGGAGCACGGTTTGACCTCGGTCATGGTGATGTCGAACCCGGCAAATTCCACCTCGTCTTGAGCGAAGCGGAACTTATGCGTGTTCAGGGTGATGCCGTTGGCGGCACAGATGTCCAGCCACTCCGTCGCCTGGTGGTAAGCTGATTCGATGTCATCCGACCAAAGCAGTGTATCGTCGATGCATTTGGTCTTCGACCGGACGTGGGCAACGAGGGCGTCGTACCTTGCTGTGTAGGCATCACCCGACGCGATGTACCCCTGTGGGGCGGACCTGTACCGGTACCTGCCCCAGGGGGTAATAAATGTTGTGAAGTGGCGGTCCTGTTCGGACAGTGCCACGGAGTGGTAGCCGTTCCAGGCGTCGAATATCGTCTTCTTCGTGTTGCCTGGAACGGCGCGTGCCTGGTGAAATAGCGACGGGCAGTGGTATGTCTCGCGCGTGGCGTGCTGGTTGAGGGGTTGGAAATTGATCGTCCTCCTGAGTGACCCGTTCTTTTTGGTGCAAATGACCATACGGTGGCACCAAGTGACAGGCGTTCCCAGGGGGACTTTCTCCAACACGCCAAGGCGGACGTCCCTGTCAAGGCCGGCTTTCACCTCCTCCTGCCAATGTATTGGGATGTCAATTGGGGTGTGGCACGGCTTGGGGACGGCAGTGGGGTCGATGTTTAGGGAGAGTGGTGGTCCGGACATCATGGGTAGCGGCTGGTTCTCACAGACGTTGAACGCACTTGCCGAATAGAGGTCGAGCAAGTGACGTTCGAGTCGTTCCCTGTTTGCCTCGGTGGCTGGAAATGGCAGGGACGTGGGTCTGGCAGGAGGGGGAGCTCTGGTGGGGCACGAACATGTCCTGTGGGGTTGGGGGGCATGTCTGTGCTGTGGTTGGCTCACTGAGGGGTCTGCGGCTGGTGGGTTGGTTTGCAGGGGAACTGTGGTTCTGGTCTGCAGGGCCGCTGTAGTGGGGTGTGCGTCGGACTCCCGTATACCCGTGCCGTTTCCCGAAGGTGGCGTCAGCGCACAGAGGGGGAACCCCGTGTGGATCAACCCGAGGTCGGTGCACGTCGCAAGGCTGAGGTAGAGCTTGGATGCGATGGCACTAAAGTAGACCATCTGGCGGGTTTGGTAGCCAGTGGCTCTGATGGTGATGCGGAGAAGCGCTGCCCCGAGGATGGGCATGTTGGTCCCGCTTGCTGAATGCATTGCAAGGCATGTAGGGATAAGGTCGTGGTCTTCCAGGTGTAAGGCCTTCATCAGGTGTGGGCCCGCCAGACAGCTCTGACACCCTGTGTCCGCCATTCCTGTGGTGGCGAGGTTCGGGGTCTCTCGTCTGAGTGTGTGCCCGTGGGTTAGGAATTTCTCCCTGTGGGTCGACACAATGACATCGATCAGGGGCTGTGGTGGTGAGCATCGTTGGGTCCATCGTTGTGACGAGGAGTCCCAGGACTGGTGTGGTAAGGCGCCTTCGCTCATGGTGTCGAGCTCTTCTGAGACGGCGCTCTCATTCTCTGCCAAGTTCTGCCAGCACATGTGTGATGAGTGGTTGGGCCTGCCGCAGGAGGTGCAGGTGGTGCCGAACGCTGGGCAGTGGACGCGGCAGATGGCTGTCCGCTCCTGTTCTCCGTGGCCTTGTAGGCCACAGAAGCAGCAGGTAGCGCGCGGGTTGACATTGGGTTTGGCTGGGGTGGTTGGGTGGGCGTGGCTTCTGGTAGGGGTCGTCTTTGGGTTACCTCCTCTGGGAGGGGTGTGGAGTGGGGCGTGAGGTTTGATGGGTGTGGTCCTGCTCGGTTGGCGTGGCGTGTCCCGTGTGGGGCGGCGCTGCTGGCGTCTGTACCCACTCATCAAGGCGTCCTCACCCTCACCGTCATCGAGGGCACTCATCGAGGTGGGTGTGGTGATAGTTACCGCCGATCTCTTCCCTGCGGCCCTCACCTCGACGAAGCGGATGGTGTTCTCAATGCTCATGTCCTGGTCAGTATGCTTGAGCAGATCCTCCTGTATTTCTGCATCGGCCTTGCCGATGAGGAGCTGATCTGCCACCCTCTCCTCTCCCTGGTTGCTAACGTGGTCGCAACCGGTGCATTTCTTGAAGAAGCGGCATACCTCGGCCTGCCCGCGTAGTCTGGCAGCGAAAGATCTGATCGGCTCTCCCCTGTCTTGTGTCATGCGCGATAGGGCCACCCTGGCCACCTTTGGGTTCTCCTCCCTGACTGCGAGGGCCTTGATGGCGGCTAGCAGCTCGGCCTCTGGGAGTTCCTCAACAGGTAAAGGACCGATGGTGTTGCGGGTGACATCGCGACGCAACTTGGTTTCCAGACATTCTAGCAGCTGTATGCTGGTGTCGGTCCCTGATAGGTGCACTACTTGGGAGTATGCCCTCCACCGGGTGAGGAAGTATGTCCACCCCTCCGTCGTGCCCCCAGCCGATATCTCTGGGCGCCGGACTGGTACTGGTTTGGCTCTGATTGCCTGGTTGTGGATGATGGCATGGGTCGACAGGACAGCTGCTGCCACGATAGGGTTCATGTCTGCCGGCGTGGTGAACTCGCAGTCGGGATAAGGACAGCTGACTGCCATGAGTGGGCACCAATTGGAGTAACGCTACGAAGCGAACGATTCCTGGTCTAGCACTTCTGCTGGCTAGCTAGGTAGCCTAGGTTAGCTAACAGGATTGTAAAAGAGCACTTCTTGCCTACATAGAGGATTGCGCCGTGCGCATTCTCGATGTGATGTAACTGGACTGCTTCACCAAGTATCATAAAGAGATGTAGGCAAGAAGTGCTGTGTATTGGTGAGCATGCGTGAGGTAAGGGGTCGTGTACTAGGTAAGAGGTCTTACATAGCAATGTCCATACATGCACACAGGTATCGATATATAGTCTAGCTAGGTTAGTTAGTCCCATATTGGCTACACATATCAGAAAACAGAACAAATTCATGCATACAAGAATGACATTTCTATTATGAGTCAGTTATGACAGTAAGGATGTGGAGGGAGGGGGGGGAGGGATGGGGTGACATGGGATGAGTCTGTCTCTTCCAACAAGAGAGAAATGAAAACTAGTTTAGTAAAGTGCAGTTTATTCTCATTGCCAGACCAGTTCATAGAACACATCCTTGCTGCAAAGCGGTGAACTGCTCCAATTTTGTTGAGAGTATGATAGCAGAAGGGTAACAGATTGCACGACAGCACTCTTAAGGTTACAGGAACAAAGAACAACAAGGCTGGCCTTGGAAATATTAGGTTAAAATATCTGAGACAGTCTGAGAAGACAGCATGGAAACATCGGCTTGTAGGGCATTGATATCACTCAGGTCAGATAAGCATAGCTAGTTTAGAATTTCGTGACAAAGCTAATTTGCAAAGGCTGTTTGTGAAAATGATAAAAGGGAGAGATTCTAGAATAGATCCTTGAGGACCCCAAGAGGAAACCACCTACCATTTCAGGAGAGACCCAGATGTATGTATTTATGTATACAGTAGAAACTCCAACACGTTGGGACCAGAGGTGTTCGGATAACTGAAATGTTCTGGAGTCACGCCCACACATTAATTAACTCCAATAATTATATGTTTTTGGCCCTCAATTGTAAAACGTATTCACTCCAAGTTGCGATCTTCAAGCAATGCGCTTGCGCAGTGCCAAGCGCTATTTGTGCTGACGAAATTTTTTATGCGTCATTGTGGTTGTGATTGTTTCTAGGTAGTAGTTGGCTGGCAAGAGTTCCTAATCGCTATCGTAATCTACAATGAGATCGTTATGTTCGTTATGTTCTTTATCCTCTTCGTCCAAGGAAGCAAATGGATCTTCTCCACCGCTGTCACTTCCTTCCAACAGCTGGCGAGTAGCTTGTGTAATGGCTAGGATAGCTGAAGCTGCTACTTTATCGACTTAAGGCAGTCAATTTAAGGCAGTCAATTTCTCCAAGGTCTTCAGCTTATCCTTGTTCTTCACTATGTCATGGACGGTGACTTTCCAACATTAAACTCGATCGTTATTCCGCCTACTGTTCTTCCCTGCTCCACTAGCTTACAAATCTTTTTTTAATTTTTTTAAATTTTTTTAAATTTTTTTATTAATTATACATACTCAATAGCCACTGGCTAATGCAAAGAGCACACAATACGCACAACACATGAAATACATTATGAATGTTATGAAATTGTTTGTATGTAATGTTTAAATAAGCTAAGAGAACGGGATTCCTTAATATTGTTCGGAAGAGCATTCTACTTACGAATGACAGAAGGTACATTAAAAGACTGAGTACGAGGGAAAATGAAAGTAAGATTGAGGAGGTGGTATGATCTAATGTTGTAAGGTGGAGGAGGCTGATGTGCAGGCAGTGAGGTTGGAAAGTCAATGTAATTATGCAAAAGCTTAAAGAGAAGTATGAGTTTAGAGTTGAGATGACAAGAGGAGAGTGTAGGGAATTTTAGATTAGTACGTAAGAGGGAATAGTCAGAGGACCAGTCTTTAGAACAAATTTTGCATGCAAAGAATTGTATTTTTTGGATAGACATGGAGAGGTGCGCAGATGTGGGGTCCCATAGAAAAGAACAGTATTCAAGGTGAGGTCTTATTAGAGAGGTGTATAGACGCAGAAGAGAAGAGGAGTCGGAGTGATGATAAAATTGTTGGTATAAGAGGCCTAAGAGACGACGAGACTTACTACAAATGAAGGATATGTGTTTAGAACAGGATAGTGGAGAACACCCAGATACTTGAACTCGGAGACTAAATCAAGAGAGGAACCAAGTAGGTAGAGCGAGGGCAAAGTTTTGAAGATAGGAGAGACTTTGTAAGTTATAAACATCCATTTCGATTTTGAAGAATTTAATGTAAGAAAGTTGGATGAGATCCAAGAGGAGACAGTATCAAAGATTTTGTTGAAATAGGGAGAAATCCGAAAGGGAGTTAACAGGTTGGAAAAGTAGGATATCATCAGCATACAGAATAATCTTGCAGGAAGAAGACAGAGGGACTTTACATACTCCATTAATATAAATGATAAAGAGAAGGGGCCCAAGGATTGAACCTTAAGGGACACCAGAAGAAACTGGAAGAGGGGAGGAGGTGGACCCAGAAATGACCACCTGTTGAGAGCGGCATGAAAGATAATAATGGAGCCATTTGAGGAGCCAAGGGGGACATTGGAGAGTTGAGAGAAGGTGTAGTAGGGGTGCATGAGGGACAGAATCAAAGTCTTTTTTTAGGTCAAGGAAGCAGGCACACACAGCTTTATTATGTTGAAGAAGCGTATGGAAAGAATGGACAGCAAAGAGGAGGGCAGATGAAGATGAAGTAGAGCGGTGAGGGAGAAAAACAAACTGAGACGGAGAGATGAGATTGGAATCAAGACAGAAGTTGTAAAGAAGACGGTGCACATGTTTTTCAAGTAATTTACTTACAATAGAGAGAAGAGAGATAGGTCTGTAGTTTGAGGGAGAGCTGAGATTTGAAGTGGACTTTGGAATGGGAACAATGTTGGATAATTTCCAATCATTGGGGACATAACCAGCACGTAGAGAAAGATTAAATATGTGGGTGAGGGGAGAAGAAATGTTGAGAGCAGTAACTTTCAACATGCGAGAAGAGATAAGATCCGGTCCTGAGGCAGTGACAGATGGTAGTCGATTAATCAGGTAAAGCACTTGATCCTCAGAACATATAAAGTCAGAGGGACATAAGGTATTAGTGGACAGAGAAGAATAGGGAGTAAGTGGAGGAGTAGAAAAATTGAAACATTCACAGAAGAATTTATTTAAAATATCAGCTTTTTGTTCATTGGAGGAGAATAAGAATCCATCATAAGACAGGGTCGGAACTGTTGACGAGTCTTTCCTCAGAGAACGAACATAAGACCAAAATAATTTGGGGGTGGATGAGAGAGATCGGAAAAAGGAGAGCTTGTTGAGGCGAAGAGTAAAGGATATTTTATTTCTTAATGTACGATATGCAAGGAAGAGTGAAGGAGAGTTGTACTTTTTGGCCAGAGCATATAGGTGCTGTCTTTAATCTTGAGTTTCTCGTCAATGGTAAGGACAACTCTTTTCCTCTTCTTAGAATTCGAAGCCATGAAGAGAAGAATGGACAGGTTGGTTGGTCGGTCGGTCAAAATAACGTTTGGTGATTGGAAAGCGAGATGATTTGTGTGCATGCGCAATGAAATACCCTGTGATGCTGGTAATGAAGTGGGTGTAGTTTCATATTTAATTTTTCGGGGTGTGGTTTCATATTTCGGGAGTGTTCGGATATCTGGAGTTCGGATAACAGTAATTCTACTCACTGCAAGGGCGTGGGAAGCATATTTTAACTGGTCAGGCTCAAAGTTGTGGGATTGGAACTGTTCCCACTGTGAAGCCAAACCGTAAAATCTACTATAATCACATGAATTACATCCTGAAAGACGTATTATCACTCTTCTACAGTTCCAAGTTTCTAGGTTACCGAAACAGCTAAGGAATAGTATGAGAGGCGACAATAAGCATGTGAGGTTACAAATATATTGCTAACATAAAAAAATTACTTGAACTGTCCAAAAATGTTACTACGGTGTTCATCGTTACTGGTGAATTCATTAGCAACTTCAGATAAATTAAGAGGAATCGGTAAGTTCTTTATGAACATTTAAATCATGAGTCTTTCTTTCTTGAGACATTGTAGATCTCAGATAGGACTTGAGTCGACATAGAGCGCTAAAGGATCGTTCACTGGTGGCATTAGTTGCTGGCATTACTAAAAGAAGCTTCATTATAATTACTACTTCATTCAATAGTGTCTTTTCAGCAGTTCCTAAGGTAACCCATCACTTCGGAGATATTTTTTATCTGATTCAAAGTTTTGGCCAAGAATCTTAAGTTGTGTGATCAGGCTGTTCTCATTGATATCTGAACCATAGGTTTTGACAACATGGTTCATTCTTCTGAAAAATCTCTGTAAAGTCACCCTGGGGTTGCAAACCTATCTGTAATAGATTGAACAATTCGATCCGGTGCTTCAAACTAGATTTGGCGAAAGCGATCAACTGGAGTGGTGTGAAACTCAGCTGGGGCATTTCCTGATTCATAACTCCTAGGAGCTTTATGTCTCCGAGGAAGTGAGGGCTCATGAATTCCTTTCTCTTCAGCCATCGTGCCAATTCTGGTCCAGAAGAGCTTGAAGTGATCATCATTTCTAAGAGAAGCAAAAGTTTTTAATGTCATAGATGCCACTGCTTGTCCTTCTGCTGCTGATGTTTTAGGATTCTGGAGGTTTCTGCTGAGATTGTCTGTATGATGAAAAAGTAATTCACCAAGAACCAGTCCCAAAAAGAAATCAAATGAAGCCATTTGTGCTGCCATACCGCTAATACGTGCTATAGTTGAAGTGTCTGTCAAGATAGAGCAAACCTTATCCCACAGCTCAAACAAAACTTCATAGTTACTGTATTAATAATACTTAGCATAGATTCAGCTGTCCACCTTGTAAGGCAGAGAACTCTGACCCCAGGTGTGGCAGGTGCTAACTCATCTTTTATTTGGAAGAAATAAATTCTCCCTTCTAGGGGAGTATTTCACTAGCTTTGTTATTTCATGGGTTGTTTCTAATGCCATCTTCATAAGTTTACACTTTTGCACAGTGTCACTATATAGCAGCAAGGTTTAATGCATGCCCATAACAATGTGTAAATATAGCTCGCGGTTGGATTTGTTTTGCAGCACCATTCCTGATTCCAGCCATGTTACTCGCCCCAACATAGCATTGACCACGTGCCTTACATAAAGGCAGATTAAAGCGAGAAAGTGCATCTTCAATAATTGCTGATACAATAGTAGCAGACTGAATAGTAGGTAGAACATAGAGTCCAGTAAAAACTTCATGTGTATATAATTCACTATCCACCCACCTGAAGACCATCACCACATCTGAAAGGAAGAAACAAAGTGTTAGTAGAACTGTGTGTAATTATAGAACTAACCTGTTCGGTATTAGATACATCAGTGTTTTCGTCTACCATAATAGTGAAGAACTCGGAATCTTGTAGTTGAGAAATGACTATTCGGAGATTCATCAAAGACATAAACTTCAATATCTCATTTTGGATGACATTAGATGTGTATTTCTCTCTCTTTCTCTTGAGCCATTCAAGAATCTGAAATATCAACCAAAAGTAATCTTACATATCAACTTGTTTTTACTTAGCTATACCTTTCGGTCATCTTCTCCACAAAGCATTAGTAGTTGGTGAAAACTGCCATCAGTTTCATCATCATGTCCTCGTATAGCAAATCTCTGACGAGCAAGAAATCGTAAGTTAGATATTATCTTCAACAAACACTGTCTATTTGAGCATGTTCTGAAGACAGTAATTCGCCAACATCACTAGTTGTTGCTGGTATAGTTAACAGCACTTGAACAGCATCCTTGTGAGACAAGCAACTTTTATGCTTTTGAAAGGAGTTTGTTGCATCCTTCCAATTACTGAAGCCTCTTGAAACCTTTCAAATTAGCAGTAATAAAACTAAGACAGAGTACAAGTTAAATTAACTTACGAAAGATGGTTCTGCATTTCCTGTTCTCATTTTTCCTTTTCTTAATTGCTTTTGCACATTAGACTAAATCTCTATCCACATCATAATGTAACCAGTCCCATGTCCTAAACCAAGAAGCTTGGCAAGACCTCTCTTTGTTCTGCTTTCTGCGCTTTGGAAAGGAAAATGAGAGAGATGGGCAATGAGGCTCAGCTGTATTATAGACACTAATACACACCACTTCTACACTTGTAGAAGCAGCCATTTCAGAAGATCTAAAAAGAAGCAGCTGCTTAAGACTAGAGCACATGTGCACATAGACTTACTGAGCATCCCCAGTTTTACCCAAGGTATTTGACCTATGACCTCACCTTATTTTTTTGGACCAGCTCCAACGCCTATGTACTGTATATATATATTATAGTTATGCGAGGCACTCACTAAAGAGCAGAGAAGGAGGAATTTTGTCAAAGGTCTAAAAGACAGAAAACTCCTGCTGAAAGCCAATAGAAGAATCAAATACTCCACACTTCTATTACTGCAGTTCAGTCAAAGCCTAAAATCAGTGTTGTGAACTGTGTAGGATACACAATGCACGTAATGGAAACACAGATACATACAACATGCACAGCAGTACCAAGTTTTCCATCCAACCATGGGGGGCTCGTTTTGCTCTGCAACTGGTAATCAATAGCAGAGATTAAATGGCGAATGAAGATGTGATGGAGAGAGAGAGAGAGAAATCAAAATTATTCTTAATGGGACAAAACTTTAAATCCTAGCATTGTTGCCCTAGACTCAAGCCTGGTATGTGTCATACTTTAGTGTCCATTTGAATTTCCATCTTCTTGATCTCAAAGGCTATCGTCAAGTTTAGTTAATACAGACTCTCATGACACTCCTTCTCTTATAAGACGGATCAAGTGTTGACGAGCCTTGATGGAGGATGATGTCGAGTGCTAGCAATGAAGGCAATAAAAAGCCAAGCACAGGGATAGTTTAGCTAGCTAGCTTTTCTAGCTACTTGCTGATTTGAATTGATGATAGTTCTAATTCCAAATTTTCGTTGTCTGTGTGTTTGGTGAGGTGTTAGTTTTATAGATATGCCAAACTAATCTGGAAAAGTATAGTGGGTTGTAATGACAAAAACATATCTTATAGATTCCCTATTGCAACAGCATTATCAACATATCTCTATATAATTATATGTAGCTACAAGTATTTCTGTTCAGATTTCAGATAACCAGATATGGCATATTCATACCTACTGCCCTGCAAAGTACATATTGCATCATTACAATGACCCTCTCAGTAATCAACTTGAATTTTACTCTCTCGACATTTCGACTAGATGCTCTAGCTTTCATAAGAACAACGAGATGCTAAGACTCGTGTGAGATTGATATATACCAGTAGCGAGCTATTTACCATGTGATAAAATATCATATGTCAGATGCGACCAACGCGTGAACCGGATGCGGTAAGATGGAAAAAATAATACCTAACAATAATAACAGAAACAAAACAAACAACAAATAACCTCCTCAATAATCAAAAGTTGATTATTGAGAAGGCAATTAGTTAATAATAATTTATATATTTAAAAAATTAAGACAATTAAAAATAATAACAACACTACTACTATGTCTACTACTACTATGACTACTACTACTACTTCTATGACTACTAGTACTACTACTACTACTAATAATAATAATAATGTTAATAATAACAATGATATAAATTAATTAAAACACATCAACAAAATTTTAAATAATGATAATAACAGTAACAATGATGATGATGATGATGATTGTCAGGAACAGACCTGACAGAAGTTGTGGGAATAACAAAACCACAAACAGGCAACCACACAGGCTTTGTACAAGACCAAGTCTGTGAAAGGAGAAAGCTTCAAGAAGAAGCTCCCATGGATGCAACCTGATTGGCCAAGTCAGCCAAGTCATACATCAGAGCACCACTCCAAAATGACCAAAGAAGGACATATTGAAGAGTGTTGTGCCATAGAACAAAACGGTGTATAAAATAAGATGATGTTTGATAATGAGAGAGAGAGAGAGAGGTTAGAGCTATCCAATTAACAGGATAGACTGACTTGAATTGATTGTGTTGTTATATGCCAGTCAATTATTGTTTTACTACTTATACTGAGATTGGGTATAATAGGCTGAGAGAGAGTCTGGTGGAGTAGTATTGGCTTATTGGTGAAAGAATACCAATAATAGAGATCTGGGAGTCATCACAACTGAGGTGACTTAATTAAGTGGCTAAAACAGATAGCCCAGTCATTAAGTGCTGTAGTCCGGCAGTCAGGGGATTGGACCTTGCAATAGGGTACAACCAAAATGTTCTTACTGTTTTTAGTTATATAGGGTGTCCTCAGTACAAAACTGCGTGATGACACTTTGTCATCATTGAGCAATTTTTTTAATGGCCATTTTAATCCTCCTACCAGCAACTTTATAAAGGTTTATTTGTTTTTATGTATGATTTTCACATTATTTGTATATAGGAAGAGGGACGAAGAAAAATATACAGTGACCATATATGAGATGATAGCTGATGAGTTGAGGAACATTATGACCACAATTTAGCTGCTTAGCAACAAACTACATTGTCGTGAATATCATTATAATAAACAGGAAGTTTACAAAAAAAGCGTTCAACTTTAGGTGTACAACAGTTTACCATTGCTCATCACACTGGTAGCTGATGATTTAATGGAGTTAGATGAAGGAGAAAGGTCGTAACTTGGTCTTAGAGAAATTGCTGTGAAATTCCCAGGAAAGGACATCCTTATTATAAAACTGCATGATGACACTTTGTCATCATTGAGTAAATTTTTTAATGGCCATTTTTAATAATTTGTCTTTGTAACATTGCTAAACACACCATAATATTTTACCATGCAGGAATTTAAAAAATAGCATCAATAGCTATTTGTAGCCTCTATATTGTATCCCCCACATCAGGTTGATCAAGTGAATGTAGCTATTGTTCCAATTTCAAGTTCATTTATGTGAAAGAGACATATACCTTAATTAACCTCTGTATCTTTTACTCCCCTTGGAAGGCGATATCATGGAGGTCCTTGGTTAGTAAGCAAATCATGATTAAAATAAAACATTAAGGTGAACTTTTATTGTTCAGTTTCATCAATTCCTCCATCAGAGTCACTCCTATCATGTTTAGTATATGGATTGTTGCAACTGTCCTGGTCCATACACTTACAGAATGATGTGCAGGACAGACTTGCTTTCTTACATGAGCAGCTATTCCTGGAGCAGGCATTTTGGGCAACACAGCCACAGGCTACAACTTTCATAAGCTCTGGTGGGGCAACCTCGGAAACACCAGTAGATGGGGAGGGAATACCTTGTACAATATCCCATCCAAATTCACAGATATTCACATCAGGTGGCAGCATCTGGTCAGCTGCTTTCCATAGCATAACTTGCAGGTGGGCTCTCTTAATATGTTCATGCAATGCTGGATCAGTAGGTAGTAGGCACTTGATCTTTGGTGTATCTTTCCTACTGATGAAAATGGTATGACGCAGCTTGTTCATTGAATTTTCATGTTGCTTATCCATAGAGGAGACTAGCTCATGCTTCATCATGATCGACACAGCAGATACTTTACCTTTGCCAAACAAATAACTCACAGTATCGCATCCCGTGAGGGCATGTATGGCTAACAGCTGACAGCACTTGTTGCCAAGCTGCTTTGCAGTTGCATTGATGTCGATCACTTTGCCATTTGATTTTTTCATGGTCATTTGTGCAGTGGCTTGCCACTTCCAACAGAAGAACACCAATAATAGAAATATATCTGTGTCATCTGACACTACTTGCACATGTGTTCTCTTTAGGCTAGTGATGAGGAACTTCACATAGCCGATGATGTTGCAGTCAGCTTCCTCATGTTGGGACACTGGGTTGATTTCTCCCACCATGTTCACATTGGGGCATTCATTTTCAGTACAGAACAACTTTATCAACTCCTTCTTGTTGTGGGCACTTTTCATGATTAAGTCCCTAGCAGGTAGAGCTGTCTCCAATGAGTGTCAGTGATGGGCAAACAGTCGCTCCTGTTCTCCTCATACGCTCATGCAATTTGATAGATCCCTCCACATATCTGTCAAAGACTACTATTACATCGTGGCTGCTTTCCACTGCTCTAAGGAAGTTCTTCTGGAGATTCTTGACTGTTCCTACTTTGGGACAAGTAATTTGGAACAACATTTCATTCCCATCCACTACATTCACCTCTGGCTCACTGATGTCCTTGCACCATACTGCAAGTTTATGAAGCAACTGGGATTTGCTGCTCTTCCTGAGATACCCATAGTCATCAAAGATGGCAGGTGGAACTGGTGCAAGCTCATAGCTCAGGATACTCTCCAGGGTGGTAATGTCTCTCATTTGTGATATAACTAGCAATCTCCCATATAATAATTCCATGTCATAGATAGTTTGGTCCCCTATCTTTGTTCCCTTCTTCATAGACTCCATGGTGACAACCTTAGAGTGGATAGATTTATAGAAACCTCCAGGTAGGGTTCCTCTGAATTCTGATGCCATACATTCCCCGATTGCTAGTGCATCATGAACATTTACCTTGTCATCATCAGCAATGTGCCCATTGACAATGTTAAAGAGGGCATCTGCATTTGTCTGCTGCAGTGGGTGAGGGTACTTTGCTAGCTCTGTTGAATTTTCTTCTTGTCTGCTTTGTCTGCCTTCATTCTTTCTCTTCCTTCCTCTTTGTGTATGTTTGTCTTAGCATCATACTCACCTTCATCATGATCATGAAACATTTCATCCATCACCTGTGAAACTGTATTACAGACATGGTGGAGAGAATCCATCCTGCAACCTGATCTGGAGATAGTGTCAGTCCAACAAGACCACCCTTTGCTTTGCCATTACGAATGTATGTCTGTTCACCAAACTGATCTGAGAATACAGCATTCTAACTTCCACTGCTGTGCCGACAAACATGATGACCCATGTAGAAGACTACAAGTGCCTCCTCATCCAGCTGTGCCTGGAACTCCATTAGGTGCCAAGTTATGTATCTGGCATAGTTCCAATGGCCAGCAGCAAAGAAATATGGCACCATTTTGGTAAGACAATATAATTATATGCAGCACATAATTGCCTTCTCGCTCTGCTCTGACAAACATGTGTGCCAATGCAACTGGATAGATGAGGCAGTCTATCCAAAGGCGGCCTGTTTTTGATGACCTAACAGACCCAAGCTCTTCCTCTATGGCCTCATAGGTAGTTTTTCCTCTGAGGATACAATCTTGCAGAAGCCCAGTGACAACCATTCGGAGACCTCTCATTGCCTTTGGCCAGGCTTTTCCATTGAGCATGCTGCTCATACCTTTATAAGCAGCGTTCAAATTTCTTCAAGGCCAGAGCTCTTCATTAGCTTCCCTATGCATCCCAGGAATGACATTAGTGTGTGCATGCCTCCTGGTCTGACAATGAGGTTTTTCCATCTTGTTGGGTTAGAGCACTTTATCTGAATTGCTACTTTATAGAGCTGTAGATCAGCCACTAAGTGAATATATCTCTGACCATGAGCCTTCTTGAACTCTTCAATGTACAGAATACTTGTGAGTACCGTATCTGGATGGCTAGGTGGAGCATCTATGAGCGGTCCATAGATGTATTTTGTGGCTTTAGATACATGCCCTTTTTCTCTTGCAAGGTGGTTCATGTAACCAGACCACTCAGCTGGCACATCATCCTCAGAAGTAACAATTATTAAAACTTCAGATATAATTATGTATCTGATGTATGTAGTTTACATGAATATCAAATAGCAAATAGACCTTGAATTTTGAATTTTGGGTGGACTTTGGGTGCCTGTAACTCTGACATGGTTATGCCTATACCTATAATTTTAGTGTCAAAAGAGAGCATAAAGCAAGGGAAACATTTTAAATACAATATTAAGTATTTCCTATGAAGCATGTGGATGTTATGGAAGTTTAAAGTAGACCACACCCATTTCCGAGCCTAGTAATATTATTCAGGTAAAGCCTTCCCTTTAAAGAGCTGTAGGGGGAAATGCTCAATGATGACAGGGTGTCATCATGCATTTTCTGATTCAGTACACCTTAAATGTTTAAAAACTGTAAAAACATTTTGGTTGTACCCTATTGCAAGGTTCAGCCAAATTTGGCCCTCCTGCTGCCTGACTACTAGAACCAGGAGATAGATTGTTATCTTGGTCCAGACAAGACTGCTGACAGAGTGAGGTCAGTAGTAGTACGGCTGGGCGTCATCAGAAACCAGGTTCACTTAAGTGGCTCGTTAAGTGGTCCTGTCAAGCTAAGTGCCTTAAGTAGTGCACAAGCATTTTGTTGGTTTCCGACAATGATATATATAGTTGAATAGTTAGTAAGACAGAAAAAGATAAACAGAAAATATATAATAACAATATAGACAATAAAATAACACCAAAAAGAATAAATATTAATTAGTACAAAAATACCAAAATAATAACTAATTAACAAACAAATAAAAAGTTAATGTATGTATTTAGCAGTGTATAGATTACTAGTGTGTGTGTATAGATTACTAGTGTGCGTGTATAGCATAACTAGTGTGTGTATGCATTACTAGTGTGTGTGTACAATACTCATATCACAGAGTTTTGTATTGAATTGCAGGAACCTTTACCAAGTCTCCACTATGCTTGTACGAGGTCACCACTTTTAAAGGCATTAGTAGTGAACTTCACTACCCAAATGGTATCCTGTGGCAAGTATCTCACTGTCATTAATTTTCTAGTGATGTTCACTATCTCGTTTTTACAGTGAATGTAAGCACATCAAAATGATCACATGGATGATTCATGTGCACAGCCATTTCACTGTCATGACTCTTGCTAGAGTCATGTCCACGTTACATAGACTTTACTTTAATCACCTTCCATAAGACACTGATGATTATGGACATATTGAGCAAATGTGCTAGTGTGAAAATCTCCACATCGGTCCCCAACATTTTCGTCTTGCAGGTGGGTTGAAGAAATGTAACGGTCCCTGCGAATAACCCACTCGTATGGAATCTAATGAGCAAATCTCCAATTGTTCTCATGTGTGTCACAATGGCTTTTCTTACCGGCATGTGCTGTTCCTCCGATCCTGTTGAAAGTTGCCATCACTGCTGATGTGTCTCGACTTTCAAAGAGTTTGTCCAGCAGATTTTAGCACTACCAAATGTGATGCCATCTAACTGCACATACCTCAGGCCCAAATCTTGGCAATTTCTTCGCTGCCACTCCATATTCAAGGGATTGTACTTGAATGGACAGACAAAAGTCTGTGGAAGAGGGACGACCACTACATCCTCATTGCTTTCCTCACATGGTGCACTCTAGCTGGAATGCAAGGACAGTCTAGAGTTGAGCTTCTCACTTCAGTCTGTGGTTGGATGGTCTGTAAGAGGAACTATAGATAGCATTGTGGCATTTTGAATCTTCACGAGTTGCTTGTCTTCATTGAGCCATTATTGCAATTGCTTGCTGTTTAGTAGGTTTGAGACTCGCTGGTAATCAAAAGGTGGATTCAAAAGCAAATCGTGCAAGTGAGGTGGACCATCACCGTATTGTAGCAAATGGCATCCACACTGCCCATCGCTCCATCTACCAGACCTTTTTCAACCCAAAGGTTGGAAGTCAGCAAGCATCAAGCACACCAAAGGTTCCCATCCAGATGCATCATCAGGGAACACTTGTAGACATTTGGTCCTGCGTGCACTGCATTAATTGACTGGGCCTCCACTTGCTTTGAGTTTAGCCATCTTGTGCTACACAATATATTCCATTGTAGGGTGAAGCCAGAGGAAAGTACAAAACTGTTCCAGGTGGTCTTGTGACACATGTTAAGGTGTTTGCTTCATCAGGTGTTCCCAGTTGGATAAGGAAACCTCGCCATATTTCAAGTGAAGCGGTATGTCATGGAACAGCACCTGATCCAAATCATCACCTGACTGGCACATTGACTGATTCAAGACTACTGCATAGTCAAAAAGTTGAAATGCACTTCTCCCTACATGGATGAATACGATGACACTCTGACGTACAGTGAGAGATCCATAACTGGGGGCAGCTGCCCAAAAATCACCAAAAAGCAGGCGGGAGCAACCTCCAAACACCTGATCAGTAGTGAGGAAAGTCTTGTGTCAGGTGTCTGTCAATTTGCCCAAACACAACTTCCTTCCGACCATTGACATCTCATTAATGGTGAGGTACTGCTGCATGACTCTAAAGGTCTGCTGCAACTCCTGCAAGGCTGGACCATTAAGGTCTTTAAAATCCCTTTTGGTTGGGAGAAGAATGAGTGCAGAGTGTGACCATCAATGTTGAATGCTGCAACTCCTGTTGGTGCAGCAATGCACAAGTGACTCTGGAGAAGAAATTTCAGGCGCTGGATCACAAAAGACTTTCCCATTCCAGCTGTTCAATGCGTAGTGGATCAGCACTGGCACCTGAATGATGGTGCTTGCTTACAATGAAATAAACCTCAAGCTGCTTGTCTTGCAACAGTTGTTGCAACAAATGACTGGTCATCAAGTGCTGCTTCCTGTTGACGGATGATGAATGTTGCTTCTTCTTCAAGTTTGGGTATTGTAGAGCATCATGACCCCAGTCAGTGTAATCAGTGGTGTTGGACACACTAAGCTGGCATATTAGCATTCACTCCTCAGTGTCACTTGCTGCAGCTGAGTTGCGAACCACTTGTCTCTCGGGTCGTCCTCTCTAGCATGAATTTCTTGGTGAGGTTGTGCTCTAACCGGTGGATGTCATCTTCTAGTGTAGTTGGTGCACTGCCAGAACACAAAAAGTGTGAATATGCTGCTATGTGTAGGTCTCATATCCTTCCACCAGTTACTGGACTTGTCGAAAGGATTTGTCGATCATCAGCTTTTGTCAGCAGTACTGGTCATATTTTGGACCATGAGGATTGGGGCAACAGTATGGTCACACAATCACCACAACATACTTTGATTTCAGAGAGGGTGAAGCTGACAGATCCTTAGGCATAGCTACAGTACTGCTGAACAAATTCGAGCAATGTGATGAAGAGTCGCTGGTTGGTCTGGCCCTGTATATGTCTATTGCTAATTGTTTAGTTGCTGGCTAATTATCCTGCAAATTGTCACGTAGCACAAGAGATGTGTCCAGCCTCAGCACAACAAAGTCTCTAGATGATTTGTAGAAGGGAAGCAGATGAACTTCCTGTGCAGAAAAGTCACACTCTCCAACACTGCTGAGCAGCAACTCGCACTGCTTTGAAGGATGTGCTGTCATCTGCAAGACCTCTCCCAATGCTGGCAAACATGTCTCTCAGCAGAGCTGAGTGCAGCTCACACTTAATGGTTGTCAGAGATGCCTCTAACAGACCCCCTGCCCACCTCAATAACCCTCAACAATGAGTCAACAGGGTTGAGACACTACAGACCACTACACCAGTCCTGAACCAACTACAGGTTGTTGTGAAAGGATTCAACAGGATTTGTGGGCAAGATAACCAGATTCGGGTGCAAGACCAAGGGATCCACGGGCAAGAATAAGCCATGTGCATAATTTGTGTGCAACACTAACTATTATTATATAAGTAATAAAGTTATCTAGCTAGAGAGAGAGAGAGAGACATTGACTCAGTGGAACTATCGTATAACAGGATAGTCAGCTGAAGGATAAGATACCCAGAGTATATTGTGATCTTATAGATGTTATGTATTGTATGATTGTATGTCTTTGCTGAAGTAGTTAACCATTTTATCATTGAATAGGAGGGCTGTGAGAGAGAGAGCCAAGGTGTGGTTAACTTGGGCTAATCAGATCAATACTGAGGCAGTGAGGTCAGGGGTATTGAGACGTTAGTCAGCGCATACTTTGTAGTTGTCCTAATAAAGAGAGGTCAATGGGAGTACAACGTATGACATTTGGTGGCAGCAGTGGGATACTCACAAGAGATTGAGTGTGATCCTGGATTATCTGTGTTGACTAACCAAATTGTATTTTGTTTTGTTGTGCAGCAGCTAGTCTTGATTCAGGGGATACAGTCACACGGCTAGTGAGCTGACTTGAAAACCCAGAACCTGAGGAAGAAATCAAGCTAGATTATTGTTTTTGTTTCTTTGGATTACTACCAGAGATCCAAAAAGAGGGTTCTGAGTATACCCTAGGAAGTATCAACTGAGGAGAGAGTTGATACCAATTAATTGGTTTGGTGTTTAATTCAATTGTAGGAATGACACAAATAGGAGAAGAGACTCCCCCCATTGGTCTCCGAGTCGTCACGACGCTTTCGAACAGCCACTCTGGAGGGACCAATGGATCATTTCATGGCACAGTGGATGCAAATGGACAACGAGAGAAAAGAAAGGGAGAACCAAGAACGACAGGAGGATCATCGGGAGCGACACGAGCAGCAGGAGAGGAACCACAACCAACAACAAGAGTTGTTACGGGTGCTCGCTGACCAACGTGGACCAGACAGACCACCTGTTCCCGAGGCAGCACTGCCTCGAGGACCCAAATTAACTCTACACAAATTTCAAGAAGGAACCGATGACATGGGAGCCTTCTTAGAGACATTTGAAGCAACAGCAAGAGCTGGAAGATGGCCCAGGGATCAATGGTCACTCTTCCTAAGGGGCTGATTGGCTGGAGCAGGCCTAACTGCCATGGCGTCGATGATGGCAGATCAACAAGCTGACTATGATGCAGTCAAAGAAGAACTACTGAGGGAGTATCACATCTCAACTGACACTTTTCAAAAAAGAACCTTTGATACTCACTTTGATCCGAAAAACCCTGACTCTTGGCTGTCACAACACCGCCACAGTTTCAAACAGTGGGTGGCTTCATCAGACCAAGACATCGAGACAACCGTATTGATGGAAAATACGCTCAGATGTTTACCAAGGTGGTTGGAGGGCCACATTAGGAATGCCAACCCAAGCTCATATGATGAAATGACAGAAGCCATAATCAGACGTTTGGACAATCAGAGTCCCTCTAGAAAAGAAATGGATACGAAGAGAATAGAGAAACCTGGAGAAAGTGACCACTTTCGATCAAAGGAATACAGACCACCACAACAACAAAACAATGGATTGCCCTATTCAAGGCAGGAACAAGGGGGTGGGGTCCGCACTCGCCTACCACCCAAGGACCTGTCAAGAATAGAATGCTTTCGTTGTGGAAAAAAAGAACACCTCAGGAGAGACTGTGACGTAAAATTGGAGAGCACCAATTTTGGAGGTACTACGGCTGTACCGGCTCATCGACCAAAATGGACGAGAAAGGTATGTGTGAATGGTAAATCGGTGTTGGGTTTACTAGATACAGGTTGCACCAAGTCGCTCATCCACCCGCGATGTGTGGATCCAGCCGACCGGTTGGGATGGAAGATTCCGTACACAACAGCAAGTTAAAAAAAAAATTGGTTTCCAGCAGCACGTATCCGTCTGGAGATTGAGAAGAATACCTGTGAAATGGCTGTGGGAGTATCTCCCCACCTCACAGTGGTGCTTCTTGGGCATGACGTCCCGAGATTTCATACACAATTGAGGACAGCTCTGGCAGATGAGAGCCTCAATGAGACAGAACAGCCAGAAACGATGGAACCTGGATCGACCAAAGACGATGTGGTCATGGTGACAAACCGAGCTGAAGAAAGAAAGAAGAAGACGGTGCAACAAGAGATTGCTAATCTCCAAGAACGAGAGGGAGCCATTAGCCATGACTTGGAGCCTGAAAACAAACAAGAATTAGGTGAAATATTTGAGTTTGATAGTGAGATGTTTGCTATTAAAGAAGCCCAAGAGAAACCTGTCGAAAAATCGATGAGGTTAGATCAGATTTCACCACAACAACTTGGCTCTCTTCAGCTGACAGACCCCACACTTGAGGAGTGGAGGAGTCAAGCTGACGGAGATGGTGGGGGAGATTTCTGTTGGAAGGATGGATTGCTATACAAAAAAGCACAAGGGAGGGTAGAGGAAAACTTACTGGTTGTTCCCCAATATTGTAGGGATGAAGTTCTTCGAATGGTACACTGTTCCCCAACAACTGGGCACTTTGGAGAGACCAGAACCCTAGACACATTGAGAAAGAGGGTAGTCTGGCCCAGAATGACGGTAGACGTAAAGGAGATGTGTCAGTTGTGTCCGGCCTGCCAAATGGCAGCCCCAGTGACCTTGAAGAGAGCACCCTTACAACCCCTACCCATCATCCGCACACCATTTGACCGAATCGCGATGGTTATCTTCGGACCCCTTCGTAGAACCAAATCTGGTAACAAGTATGTGTTAGTAATCATTGCCACTAAATGGCCTGAGGCATTTCCGTTACGTAATATTACATCTGAATCAATCATTGAGTGTTTGATAGAAGTGACATCAAGACTGGAAATCCCTAAGGAAGTACTGACTGATAATCAGGCAACTTCGTCTCGTCTATGATGAAGAGGTTTTGTGAGAAAACAGGGATACACCAGATCAAAACGTCTCCATACCACCCACAAACTGATGGGATGGTCGAACGTTTTAACTCTACATTAAAGCATTTTCTACGGAAAATGACCCAGAAAGGTAATATAGAGTGGGACAAATGTTTACCATTCTTATTATGGGCATACCGAGGCTCCACCGACAAGTCCACCGGCTACTCGCCCTATGAGTTGATGTTTGGACGGAAAATGAGAACACCTCTCGATGAACTGATCGAGATGTGGAGTGGGAGGGGTGAGAATGATGAACAAGATGTAGTGCAGTACCTACATCTACTCCGAGAGAGGATGGCCCTCGTTGGAGAAATTGCCAACTTGAAAGAGGAAGGATAAAAGAAGTATCACAAGCAGCATCGTGACAAGAAAGCGACAAAAAGAGAGTTCGAGGTAGGTGACTGTGTGTTAGTATTCCAGCCCAGAAAATTCGACAAGCTGAATAGTGAATGGCGGGGCCCAGTAACAATTACGAGAAAGATAACAGATGTTACCTATGAAGTGGATATGGAGCATGGAAGGAAAAGGCTTCACACTTTCCACATTAACAGTATGAAGGAGTGGCATCCTCCAACAGCAGCCGTGTTCCTAGCAGTGGATGATGACCCTAATGACGAAGCAAGTGAAAAGGTCATAGTAGCACATTGACTAACCAGCAAGCATCACTAGTGTGAGTCACAATATTGACACTAGTGATGCTACGCCCATCCATTTATCCCCCTACCGCCTACCACATGCATCTCATGAGTTCTTTCGGAAAGAGATCAAGGATTTACTAGGATTGGGCACTATTAAACCCTCACGAAGTTCGTGGGGAGCTCCAGTGGTCTTGGTCCCCCAAAAAGACGGAGGTAAAAGACTCTGCATAGACTACCGCACACTCAACCTCGTCACCAAGGCTGACCCTTATTCTATACCCCGAGTAGAGGACATGATTGATGAAATTGGTCAAGCAAGTTACATTACCGCACTAAACCTTACAAAAGGGTATTGGTAGGCCCCATTGACGAAGGCAAGTCAGGAGAAGACTGCCTTTATTACGCCCTGGGGTAAATACCAGTTTGTAACCATGCCCTTTGGTCTCCACCTTCCAATGTCTGATGGATCAATTACTGGAGGGAACCCAGACATTTGCAGCCGCTTACCTGGATGTTATTATCATCCATAGCCAAACTTGGGAAGATCATCGAGAACACGTGAAAGAAATCTTACAAAGATTGCAGGCCTCACGATCAAGAAGTCTAAATGCAAGTTTGCATGCAATGTATGTGTGTACTTAGGGCATACAGTGGGAAGGGAGAGGTTCACCCCCTGCAGGCTAAAGTACGAGCTGTCAGAGAGTTTGTCCAACCTATCACAAAAAAGGATGTCCGTGCATTCTTGGGACTTTGTGGTTTCTATCGACGGTTTATCCCCGACTTCTCGACGATTGCGAACCCATTGATGGAGTTAACCAGGAAGAATAAATCTAACATAGTGGTGTGGAGTGAAGAAACACAACAAGTCTTTCAGAAATTGAAGGATGCACTTACCCACTACCCCGTATTAGCCACACCCCTGTGGGACAAGCCCTTAGTCTTACAAACCGACGCTTCCGACTTCGGGATAGCATACGTACTCGCATAGAGAAACAAACTAAACGAGGAACACCCGATCGCCTATGGATCAAGGAAGCTATTACCATGAGAAAGAAAGTTCTCCACCATTGAGAAAGAAGCACTAGCAATTGTCGAAGGTACAAAGCATTTTCGAGTATACCTGGAAGGCACAGAATTTACAATTGAAACAGACCATGACCCACTGACCTACCTTGCGAAGCTAAAAGATAACTATGGGAGAATTGGGAGGTGGGCATTATCGATGCAGCCCTATCACTATACCATCAAACATAAACCTGGCTGGTTAAATACAAATGCTGATGGACTTTCAAGAGAACATGGTTCTCGGCTGAACGAAAAGGGAGTGTCAGAGATGCCTCTAACAGACCCCCTGCTGACCTCAACAACCCTCAACAATGAGTCAACAGGGTTATACAGACACTACAGACCACTACAGTTGTTGTGAAAGGATTCAACAGGATCTGTGGGCAAAATAACCTGATTGGGTGCAAGACCACAGGATCCATGGGCAAGAATAAGCTGGTGTGCATAATTCATGTGCAACACTAACTATTATTATATAAGTAATAAAGTTAGAGAGAGAGAGACATTGACTCAGCAGAACTATCGTATAACAGGATAGTCAGCTGAAGGATAAGATAACCAGAGTATATTGTGATCTTATAGATGTAATGTATTGTATGATTGTATGTCTTTGCTGAAGTAGTTAACCATTTTATCATTGAATAGGAGGGCTGTGAGAGAGAGAGCCAAGGTGTGGTTAACTTGGGCTAATCAGATCAATACTGAGGCAGTGAGGTCAGGGGTATTGAGACGTTAGTCAGCGCATACTTTGTAGTTGTCCTAATAAAGAGAGGTCAATGGGAGTACAACGTATGACATTTGGTGGCAGCAGTGGGATACTCACAAGAGATTGAGTGTGATCCTGGATTATCTGTGTTGACTAACCAAATTGTATTTTGTTTTGTTGTGCAGCAGCTAGTCTTGATTCAGGGGATACAGTCACACGGCTAGTGAGCTGACTTGAAAACCCAGAACCTGAGGAAGAAATCAAGCTAGATTATTGTTTTTGTTTCTTTGGATTACTACCAGAGATCCAAAAAGAGGGTTCTGAGTATACCCTAGGAAGTATCAACTGAGGAGAGAGTTGATACCAATTAATTGGTTTGGTGTTTAATTCAATTGTAGGAATGACACAAATAGGAGAAGAGGCTCCCCCCATTGGTCTCCGAGTCGTCACGACGCTTTCGAACAGCCACTCTGGAGGGACCAATGGATCATTTCATGGCACAGTGGATGCAAATGGACAACGAGAGAAAAGAAAGGGAGAACCAAGAACGACAGGAGGATCATCGGGAGCGACACGAGCAGCAGGAGAGGAACCACAACCAACAACAAGAGTTGTTACGGGTGCTCGCTGACCAACGTGGACCAGACAGACCACCTGTTCCCAAGGCAGCACTGCCTCGAGGACCCAAATTAACTCTACACAAATTTCAAGAAGGAACCGATGACATGGGAGCCTTCTTAGAGACATTTGAAGCAACAGCAAGAGCTGGAAGATGGCCCAGGGATCAATGGTCACTCTTCCTAAGGGGCTGATTGGCTGGAGCAGGCCTAACTGCCATGGCGTCGATGATGGCAGATCAACAAGCTGACTATGATGCAGTCAAAGAAGAACTACTGAGGGAGTATCACATCTCAACTGACACTTTTCGAAAAAGAACCTTTGATACTCACTTTGATCCGAAAAACCCTGACTCTTGGCTGTCACAACACCGCCACAGTTTCAAACAGTGGGTGGCTTCATCAGACCAAGACATCGAGACAACCGTATTGATGGAAAATACGCTCAGATGTTTACCAAGGTGGTTGGAGGGCCACATTAGGAACGCCAACCCAAGCTCGTATGATGAAATGACAGAAGCCATAATCAGACGTTTGGACAATCAGAGTCCCTCTAGAAAAGAAATGGATACGAAGAGAATAGAGAAACCTGGAGAAAGTGACCACTTTCGATCAAAGGAATACAGACCACCACAACAACAAAACAATGGATTGCCCTATTCAAGGCAGGAACAAGGGGGTGGGGTCCGCACTCGCCTACCACCCAAGGACCTGTCAAGAATAGAATGCTTTCGTTGTGGAAAAAAAGGACACCTCAGGAGAGACTGTGACGTAAAATTGGAGAGCACCAATTTTGGAGGTACTACGGCTGTACCGGCTCATCGACCAAAATGGACGAGAAAGGTATGTGTGAATGGTAAATCGGTGTTGGGTTTACTAGATACAGGTTGCACCAAGTCACTCATCCACCCGCGATGTGTGGATCCAGCCGACCGGTTGGGATGGAAGATTCCGTACACAACAGCAAGTTTTAAAAAAACTTGGTTTCCAGCAGCACGTATCCGTCTGGAGATTGAGAAGAATACCTGTGAAATGGCTGTGGGAGTATCTCCCCACCTTACAGTGGTGCTTCTTGGGCATGACGTCCCGAGATTTCATACCCAATTAAGGACAGCTCTGGCAGATGAGAGCCTCAATGAGACAGAACAGCCAGAAACGATGGAACCTGGATCGACCAAAGACGATGTGGTCATGGTGACAAACCGAGCTGAAGAAAGAAAGAAGAAGACGGTGCAACAAGAGATTGCTAATCTCCAAGAATGAGAGGGAGCCATTAGCCATGACTTGGAGCCTGAAAACAAACAAGAATTAGTGAAATATTTGAGTTTGATAGTGAGATGTTTGCTATTAAAGAAGCCCAAGAGAAACCTGTCGAAAAATCGATGAGGTTAGATCAGATTTCACCACAACAACTTGGCTCTCTTCAGCTGACAGACCCCACACTCGAGGAGTGGAGGAGTCAAGCTGACGGAGATGGTGGGGGAGATTTCTGTTGGAAGGATGGATTGCTGTACAAAAAAGCACAAGGGAGGGTAGAGGAAAACTTACTGGTTGTTCCCCAATATTGTAGGGATGAAGTTCTTCGAATGGTACACTGTTCCCCAACAACTGGGCACTTTGGAGAGACCAGAACCCTAGACACATTGAGAAAGAGGGTAGTCTGGCCCAGAATGACGGTAGACGTAAAGGAGACGTGTCAGTTGTGTCCGGCCTGCCAAATGGCAGCCCCAGTGACCTTGAAGAGAGCACCCTTACAACCCCTACCCATCATCCGCACACCATTTGACCGAATCGCGATGGTTATCTTCGGACCCCTTCGTAGAACCAAATCTGGTAACAAGTATGTGTTAGTAATCATTGCCACTAAATGGCCTGAGGTATTTCCGTTACGTAATATTACATCTGAATCAATCATTGAGTGTTTGATAGAAGTGACATCAAGACTGGGAATCCCTAAGGAAGTGCTGACTGATAATCAGGCAACTTCGTCTCGTCTATGATGAAGAGGTTTTGTGAGAAAACAGGGATACACCAGATCAAAACGTCTCCATACCACCCACAAACTGATGGGATGGTCGAACGTTTTAACTCTACATTAAAGCATTTGCTACGGAAAATGACCCAGAAAGGTAATATAGAGTGGGACAAATGTTTACCATTCTTATTATGGGCATACCGAGGCTCCACCGACAAGTCCACCGGCTACTCGCCCTATGAGTTGATGTTTGGACGGAAAATGAGAACCCCTCTCGATGAACTGATCGAGATGTGGAGTGGGAGGAGTGAGAATGATGAACAAGATGTAGTGCAGTACCTACATCTACTCCGAGAGAGGATGGCCCTCGTTGGAGAAATTGCCAACTTGAAAGAGGAAGGATAAAAGAAGTATCACAAGCAGCATCGTGACAAGAAAGCGACAAAAAGAGAGTTCGAGGTAGGTGACTGTGTGTTAGTATTCCAGCCCAGAAAATTCGACAAGCTGAATAGTGAATGGCGGGGCCCAGTAACAATTACGAGAAAGATAACAGATGTTACCTATGAAGTGGATATGGAGCATGGAAGGAAAAGGCTTCACACTTTCCACATTAACAGTATGAAGGAGTGGCATCCTCCAACAGCAGCCGTGTTCCTAGCAGTGGATGATGACCCTAATGACGAAGCAAGTGAAAAGGTCATAGTAGCACATTGACTAACCAGCAAGCATCACTAGTGTGAGTCACAATATTGACACTAGTGATGCTACGCCCATCCATTTATCCCCCTACCGCCTACCACATGCATCTCATGAGTTCTTTCGGAAAGAGATCAAGGATTTACTAGGATTGGGCACTATTAAACCCTCACGAAGTTCGTGGGCAGCTCCAGTGGTCTTGGTCCCCCAAAAAGACGGAGGTAAAAGACTCTGCATAGACTACCGCACACTCAACCTCGTCACCAAGGCTGACCCTTATTCTATACCCCGAGTAGAGGACATGATTGATGAAATTGGTCAAGCAAGTTACATTACCGCACTAAACCTTACAAAAGGGTATTGGCAGGCCCCATTGACGAAGGCAAGTCAGGAGAAGACTGCCTTTATTACGCCCTGGGGTAAATACCAGTTTGTAACCATGCCCTTTGGTCTCCACCTTCCAATGTCTGATGGATCAATTATTGGAGGGAACCCAGGCATTTGCAGCCGCTTACCTGGATGTTATTATCATCCATAGCCAAACTTGGGAAGATCATCTAGAACACGTGAAAGAAATCTTACAAAGATTGCAGGCCTCACGATCAAGAAGTCTAAATGCAAGTTTGCATGCAATGTATGTGTGTACTTAGGGCATACAGTGGGAAGGGAGAGGTTCACCCCCTGCAGGCTAAAGTATGAGCTGTCGGAGAGTTTGTCCAACCTATCACAAAAAAGGATGTCCGTGCATTCTTGGGACTTTGTGGTTTCTATCGACGGTTTATCCCCGACTCCTCGACGATTGCGAACCCATTGATGGAGTTAACCAGGAAGAATAAATCTAACATAGTGGTGTGGAGTGAAGAAACACAACAAGTCTTTCAGAAATTGAAGGATGCACCTACCCACTACCCCGTGTTAGCCACACCCCTGTGGGACAAGCCCTTAGTCTTACAAACCGACGCTTCCGACTTCGGGATAGCATACGTACTCGCATAGAGAAACAAACTGAACGAGGAACACCCGATCGCCTATGGATCAAGGAAGCTATTACCACGAGAAAGAAAGTTCTCCACCATTGAGAAAGAAGCACTAGCAATTGTCGAAGGTACAAAGCATTTTCGAGTATAACTGGAAGGCACAGAATTTACAATTGAAACAGACCATGACCCACTGACCTACCTTGCGAAGCTAAAAGATAACTATGGGAGAATTGGGAGGTGGGCATTATCGATGCAGCCCTATCACTATACCATCAAACATAAACCTGGCTGGTTAAATACAAATGCTGATGGACTTTCAAGAGAACATGGTTCTCGGCTGAACGAAAAGGGAGTGTCAGAGATGCCTCTAACAGACCCCCTGCTGACCTCAACAACCCTCAACAATGAGTCAACAGGGTTATACAGACACTACAGACCACTACAGTTGTTGTGAAAGGATTCAACAGGATCTGTGGGCAAGATAACCTGATTGGGTGCAAGACCACAGGATCCATGGGCAAGAATAAGCTGGTGTGCATAATTCGTGTGCAACACTAACTATTATTATATAAGTAATAAAGTTAGAGAGAGAGAGACATTGACTCAGCAGAACTATCGTATAACAGGATAGTCAGCTGAAGGATAAGATAACCAGAGTATATTGTGATCTTATAGATGTAATGTATTGTATGATTGTATGTCTTTGCTGAAGTAGTTAACCATTTTATCATTGAATAGGAGGGCTGTGAGAGAGAGAGTCAAGGTGTGGTTAACTTGGGCTAACCAGATCAATACTGAGGCAGTGAGGTCAGGGGTATTGAGACGTTAGTCGGCGCATACTTTGTAGTTGTCCTAATAAAGAGAGGTCAATGGGAGTACAACGTATGACATTTGGTGGCAGCAGTGGGATACTCACAAGAGATTGAGTGTGATCCTGGATTATCTGTGTTGACTAACCAAATTGTATTTAGTTTTGTTGTGCAGCAGCTAGTCTTGATTCAGGGGATACAGTCACACGGCTAGTGAGCTGACTTGAAAACCCAGAACCTGAGGAAGAAATCAAGCTAGATTATTGTTTTTGTTTCTTTGGATTACTACCAGAGATCCAAAAAGAGGGTTCTGAGTATACCCTAGGAAGTATCAACTGAGGAGGGAGTTGATACCAATTAATTGGTTTGGTGTTTAATTCAATTGTAGGAATGACACAAATAGGAGAAGAGGCTCCCCCCATTGGTCTCCGAGTCGTCACGACGCTTTCGAACAGCCACTCTGGAGGGACCAATGGATCATTTCATGGCACAGTGGATGCAAATGGACAACGAGAGAAAAGAAAGGGAGAACCAAGAACGACAGGAGGATCATCGGGAGTGACACGAGCAGCAGGAGAGGAACCACAACCAACAACAAGAGTTGTTACGGGTGCTCGCTGACCAACGTGGACCAGACAGACCACCTGTTCCCGAGGCAGCACTGCCTCGAGGACCCAAATTAACTCTACACAAATTTCAAGAAGAAACCGATGACATGGGAGCCTTCTTAGAGACATTTGAAGCAACAGCAAGAGCTGGAAGATGGCCCAGGGATCAATGGTCACTCTTCCTACAGGGCTGATTGGCTGGAGCAGGCCTAACTGCCATGGCGTCGATGATGGCAGATCAACAAGCTGACTATGATGCAGTCAAAGAAGAACTACTGAGGGAGTATCACATCTCAACTGACACTTTTCGAAAAAGAACCTTTGATACTCACTTTGATCCGAAAAACCTTGACTCTTGGCTGTCACAACACCGCCACAGTTTCAAACAGTGGGTGGCTTCATCAGACCAAGACATCGAGACAACCGTATTGATGGAAAATACGCTCAGATGTTTACCAAGGTGGTTGGAGGGCCACATTAGGAACGCCAACCCAAGCTCGTATGATGAAATGACAGAAGCCATAATCAGACGTTTGGACAATAAGAGTCCCTCTAGAAAAGAAATGGATACGAAGAGAATAGAGAAACCTGGAGAAAGTGACCACTTTCGATCAAAGGAATACAGACCACCACAACAACAAAACAATGGATTGCCCTATTCAAGGCAGGAACAAGGGGGTGGGGTCCGCACTCGCCTACCACCCAAGGACCTGTCAAGAATAGAATGCTTTCGTTGTGGAAAAAAAGAACACCTCAGGAGAGACTGTGACGTAAAATTGGAGAGCACCAATTTTGGAGGTACTACGGCTGTACCGGCTCATCGACCAAAATGGACGAGAAAGGTATGTGTGAATGGTAAATCGGTGTTGGGTTTACTAGATACAGGTTGCACCAAGTCGCTCATCCACCCGCGATGTGTGGATCCAGCCGACCGGTTGGGATGGAAGATTCCGTACACAACAGCAAGTTCAAAAAAAACTTGGTTTCCAGCAGCACGTATCTGTCTGGAGATTGAGAAGAATACCTGTGAAATGGCTGTGGGAGTATCTCCCCACCTCACAGTGGTGCTTCTTGGGCATGACGTCCCGAGATTTCATACACAATTGAGGACAGCTCTGGCAGATGAGAGCCTCAATGAGACAGAACAGCCAGAAACTATGGAACCTGGATCGACCAAAGACGATGTGGTCATGGTGACAAACCGAGCTGAAGAAAGAAAGAAGAAGACGGTGCAACAAGAGATTGCTAATCTCCAAGAACGAGAGGGAGCCATTAGCCATGACTTGGAGCCTGAAAACAAACAAGAATTAGGTGAAATATTTGAGTTTGATAGTGAGATGTTTGCTATTAAAGAAGCCCAAGAGAAACCTGTCGAAAAATCGATGAGGTTAGATCAGATTTCACCACAACAACTTGGCTCTCTTCAGCTGACAGACCCCACACTCGAGGAGTGGAGGAGTCAAGCTGACGGAGATGGTGGGGGAGATTTCTGTTGGAAGGATGGATTGCTGTACAAAAAAGCACAAGGGAGGGTAGAGGAAAACTTACTGGTTGTTCCCCAATATTGTAGGGATGAAGTTCTTCGAATGGTATACTGTTCCCCAACAACTGGGCACTTTGGAGAGACCAGAACCCTAGACACATTGAGAAAGAGGGTAGTCTGGCCCAGAATGACGGTAGACGTAAAGGAGACGTGTCAGTTGTGTCCGGCCTGCCAAATGGCAGCCCCAGTGACCTTGAAGAGAGCACCCTTACAACCCCTACCCATCATCCGCACACCATTTGACCGAATCGCGATGGTTATCTTCGGACCCCTTCGTAGAACCAAATCTGGTAACAAGTATGTGTTAGTAATCATTGCCACTAAATGGCCTGAGGCATTTCCGTTACGTAATATTACATCTGAATCAATCATTGAGTGTTTGATAGAAGTGACATCAAGACTGGGAATCCCTAAGGAAGTGCTGACTGATAATCAGGCAACTTCGTCTCGTCTATGATGAAGAGGTTTTGTGAGAAAACAGGGATACACCAGATCAAAACGTCTCCATACCACCCACAAACTGATGGGATGGTCGAACGTTTTAACTCTACATTAAAGCATTTGCTACGGAAAATGACCCAGAAAGGTAATATAGAGTGGGACAAATGTTTACCATTCTTATTATGGGCATACCGAGGCTCCACCGACAAGTCCACCGGCTACTCGCCCTATGAGTTGATGTTTGGACGGAAAATGAGAACACCTCTCGATGAACTGATCGAGATGTGGAGTGGGAGGGGTGAGAATGATGAACAAGATGTAGTGCAGTACCTACATCTACTCCGAGAGAGGATGGCCCTCGTTGGAGAAATTGCCAACTTGAAAGAGGAAGGATAAAAGAAGTATCACAAGCAGCATCGTGACAAGAAAGCGACAAAAAGAGAGTTCGAGGTAGGTGACTGTGTGTTAGTATTCCAGCCCAGAAAATTCGACAAGCTGAATAGTGAATGGCGGGGCCCAGTAACAATTACGAGAAAGATAACAGATGTTACCTATGAAGTGGATATGGAGCATGGAAGGAAAAGGCTTCACACTTTCCACATTAACAGTATGAAGGAGTGGCATCCTCCAACAGCAGCCGTGTTCCTAGCAGTGGATGATGACCCTAATGACGAAGCAAGTGAAAAGGTCATAGTAGCACATTGACTAACCAGCAAGCATCACTAGTGTGAGTCACAATATTGACACTAGTGATGCTACGCCCATCCATTTATCCCCCTACCGCCTACCACATGCATCTCATGAGTTCTTTCGGAAAGAGATCAAGGATTTACTAGGATTGGGCACTATTAAACCCTCACGAAGTTCGTGGGCAGCTCCAGTGGTCTTGGTCCCCCAAAAAGACGGAGGTAAAAGACTCTGCATAGACTACCGCACACTCAACCTCGTCACCAAGGCTGACCCTTATTCTATACCCCGAGTAGAGGACATGATTGATGAAATTGGTCAAGCAAGTTACATTACCGCACTAAACCTTACAAAAGGGTATTGGCAGGCCCCATTGACGAAGGCAAGTCAGGAGAAGACTGCCTTTATTACGCCCTGGGGTAAATACCAGTTTGTAACCATGCCCTTTGGTCTCCACCTTCCAATGTCTGATGGATCAATTATTGGAGGGAACCCAGGCATTTGCAGCCGCTTACCTGGATGTTATTATCATCCATAGCCAAACTTGGGAAGATCATCTAGAACACGTGAAAGAAATCTTACAAAGATTGCAGGCCTCACGATCAAGAAGTCTAAATGCAAGTTTGCATGCAATGTATGTGTGTACTTAGGGCATACAGTGGGAAGGGAGAGGTTCACCCCCTGCAGGCTAAAGTATGAGCTGTCGGAGAGTTTGTCCAACCTATCACAAAAAAGGATGTCCGTGCATTCTTGGGACTTTGTGGTTTCTATCGACAGTTTATCCCCGACTCCTCGACGATTGCGAACCCATTGATGGAGTTAACCAGGAAGAATAAATCTAACATAGTGGTGTGGAGTGAAGAAACACAACAAGTCTTTCAGAAATTGAAGGATGCACTTACCCACTACCCCGTGTTAGCCACACCCCTGTGGGACAAGCCCTTAGTCTTACAAACCGACGCTTCCGACTTCGGGATAGCATACGTACTCGCATAGAGAAACAAACTGAACGAGGAACACCCGATCGCCTATGGATCAAGGAAGCTATTACCACGAGAAAGAAAGTTCTCCACCATTGAGAAAGAAGCACTAGCAATTGTCGAAGGTACAAAGCATTTTCGAGTATACCTGGAAGGCACAGAATTTACAATTGAAACAGACCATGACCCACTGACCTACCTTGCGAAGCTAAAAGATAACTATGGGAGAATTGGGAGGTGGGCATTATCGATGCAGCCCTATCACTATACCATCAAACATAAACCTGGCTGGTTAAATACAAATGCTGATGGACTTTCAAGAGAACATGGTTCTCGGCTGAACGAAAAGGGAGTGTCAGAGATGCCTCTAACAGACCCCCTGCTGACCTCAACAACCCTCAACAATGAGTCAACAGGGTTATACAGACACTACAGACCACTACAGTTGTTGTGAAAGGATTCAACAGGATCTGTGGGCAAGATAACCTGATTGGGTGCAAGACCACAGGATCCATGGGCAAGAATAAGCTGGTGTGCATAATTCGTGTGCAACACTAACTATTATTATATAAGTAATAAAGTTAGAGAGAGAGAGACATTGACTCAGCAGAACTATCGTATAACAGGATAGTCAGCTGAAGGATAAGATAACCAGAGTATATTGTGATCTTATAGATGTAATGTATTGTATGATTGTATGTCTTTGCTGAAGTAGTTAACCATTTTATCATTGAATAGGAGGGCTGTGAGAGAGAGAGTCAAGGTGTGGTTAACTTGGGCTAACCAGATCAATACTGAGGCAGTGAGGTCAGGGGTATTGAGACGTTAGTCGGCGCATACTTTGTAGTTGTCCTAATAAAGAGAGGTCAATGGGAGTACAACGTATGACATTTGGTGGCAGCAGTGGGATACTCACAAGAGATTGAGTGTGATCCTGGATTATCTGTGTTGACTAACCAAATTGTATTTTGTTTTGTTGTGCAGCAGCTAGTCTTGATTCAGGGGATACAGTCACACGGCTAGTGAGCTGACTTGAAAACCCAGAACCTGAGGAAGAAATCAAGCTAGATTATTGTTTTTGTTTCTTTGGATTACAACCAGAGATCCAAAAAGAGGGTTCTGAGTATACCCTAGGAAGTATCAACTGAGGAGAGAGTTGATACCAATTAATTGGTTTGGTGTTTAATTCAATTGTAGGAATGACACAAATAGGAGAAGAGGCTCCCCCCATTGGTCTCCGAGTCGTCACGACGCTTTCGAACAGCCACTCTGGAGGGACCAATGGATCATTTCATGGCACAGTGGATGCAAATGGACAACGAGAGAAAAGAAAGGGAGAACCAAGAACGACAGGAGGATCATCGGGAGCGACACGAGCAGCAGGAGAGGAACCACAACCAACAACAAGAGTTGTTACGGGCGCTCGCTGACCAACGTGGACCAGACAGACCACCTGTTCCCGAGGCAGCACTGCCTCGAGGACCCAAATTAACTCTACACAAATTTCAAGAAGGAACCGATGACATGGGAGCCTTCTTAGAGACATTTGAAGCAACAGCAAGAGCTGGAAGATGGCCCAGGGATCAATGGTCACTCTTCCTAAGGGGCTGATTGGCTGGAGCAGGCCTAACTGCCATGGCGTCGATGATGGCAGATCAACAAGCTGACTATGATGCAGTGAAAGAAGAACTACTGAGGGAGTATCACATCTCAACTGACACTTTTCGAAAAAGAACCTTTGATACTCACTTTGATCCGAAAACCCCTGACTCTTGGCTGTCACAACACCGCCACAGTTTCAAACAGTGGGTGGCTTCATCAGACCAAGACATCGAGACAACCGTATTGATGGAAAATACGCTCAGATGTTTACCAAGGTGGCTGGAGGGCCACATTAGGAACGCCAACCCAAGCTCGTATGATGAAATGACAGAAGCCATAAACAGACGTTTGGACAATCAGAGTCCCTCTAGAAAAGAAATGGATACGAAGAGAATAGAGAAACCTGGAGAAAGTGACCACTTTCGATCAAAGGAATACAGACCACCACAACAACAAAACAATGGATTGCCCTATTCAAGGCAGGAACAAGGGGGTGTGGTCCGCACTCGCCTACCACCCAAGGACCTGTCAAGAATATAATGCTTTCGTTGTGGGAAAAAAGGACACCTCAGGAGAGACTGTGACGTAAAATTGGAGAGCACCAATTTTGGAGGTACTACGGCTGTACCGGCTCATCGACCAAAATGGACGAGAAAGGTATGTGTGAATGGTAAATCGGTGTTGGGTTTACTAGATACAGGTTGCACCAAGTCGCTCATCCACCCGCGATGTGTGGATCCAGCCGACCGGTTGGGATGGAAGATTCCGTACACAACAGCAAGTTCAAAAAAAACTTGGTTTCCAGCAGCACGTATCCGTCTGGAGATTGAGAAGAATACCTGTGAAATGGCTGTGGGAGTATCTCCCCACCTCACAGTGGTGCTTCTTGGGCATGACGTCCCGAGATTTCATACACAATTGAGGACAGCTCTGGCAGATGAGAGCCTCAATGAGACAGAACAGCCAGAAACGATGGAACCTGGATCGACCAAAGACGATGTGGTCATGGTGACAAACCGAGCTGAAGAAAGAAAGAAGAAGACGGTGCAACAAGAGATTGCTAATCTCCAAGAACGAGAGGGAGCCATTAGCCATGACTTGGAGCCTGAAAACAAACAAGAATTAGGTGAAATATTTGAGTTTGATAGTGAGATGTTTGCTATTAAAGAAGCCCAAGAGAAACCTGTCGAAAAATCGATGAGGTTAGATCAGATTTCACCACAACAACTTGGCTCTCTTCAGCTGACAGACCCCACACTCGAGGAGTGGAGGAGTCAAGCTGACGGAGATGGTGGGGGAGATTTCTGTTGGAAGGATGGATTGCTGTACAAAAAAGCACAAGGGAGGGTAGAGGAAAACTTACTGGTTGTTCCCCAATATTGTAGGGATGAAGTTCTTCGAATGGTACACTGTTCCCCAACAACTGGGCACTTTGGAGAGACCAGAACCCTAGACACATTGAGAAAGAGGGTAATCCGGCCCAGAATGACGGTAGACGTAAAGGAGACGTGTCAGTTGTGTCCGGCCTGCCAAATGGCAGCCCCAGTGACCTTGAAGAGAGCACCCTTACAACCCCTACCCATCATCCGCACACCATTTGACCGAATCGCGATGGTTATCTTCGGACCCCTTCGTAGAACCAAATCTGGTAACAAGTATGTGTTAGTAATCATTGCCACTAAATGGCCTGAGGCATTTCCGTTACGTAATATAACATCTGAATCAATCATTGAGTGTTTGATAGAAGTGACATCAAGACTGGGAATACCTAAGGAAGTACTGACTGATAATCAGGCAACTTCGTCTCGTCTATGATGAAGAGGTTTTGTGAGAAAACAGGGATACACCAGATCAAAACGTCTCCATACCACCCACAAACTGATGGGATGGTCGAACGTTTTAACTCTACATTAAAGCATTTGCTACGGAAAATGACCCAGAAAGGTAATATAGAATGGGACAAATGTTTACCATTCTTATTATGGGCATACCGAGGCTCCACCGACAAGTCCACCGGCTACTCGCCCTATGAGTTGCTGTTTGGACGGAAAATGAGAACACCTCTCGATGAACTGATCGAGATGTGGAGTGGGAGGGGTGAGAATGATGAACAAGATGTAGTGCAGTACCTACATCTACTCCGAGAGAGGATGGCCCTCGTTGGAGAAATTGCCAACTTGAAAGAGGAAGGATAAAAGAAGTATCACAAGCAGCATCGTGACAAGAAAGCGACAAAAAGAGAGTTCGAGGTAGGTGACTGTGTGTTAGTATTCCAGCCCAGAAAATTCGACAAGCTGAATAGTGAATGGCGGGGCCCAGTAACAATTACGAGAAAGATAACAGATGTTACCTATGAAGTGGATATGGAGCATGGAAGGAAAAGGCTTCACACTTTCCACATTAACAGTATGAAGGAGTGGCATCCTCCAACAGCAGCCGTGTTCCTAGCAGTGGATGATGACCCTAATGACGAAGCAAGTGACAAGGTCATAGTAGCACATTGACTAACCAGCAAGCATCACTAGTGTGAGTCACAATATTGACACTAGTGATGCTACGCCCATCCATTTATCCCCCTACCACCTACCACATGCATCTCATGAGTTCTTTCGGAAAGAGATCAAGGATTTACTAGGATTGGGCACTATTAAACCCTCACGAAGTTCGTGGGCAGCTCCAGTGGTCTTGGTCCCCCAAAAAGACGGAGGTAAAAGACTCTGCATAGACTACCGCACACTCAACCTCGTCACCAAGGCTGACCCTTATTCTATACCCCGAGTAGAGGACATGATTGATGAAATTGGTCAAGCAAGTTACATTACCGCACTAAACCTTACAAAAGGGTATTGGCAGGCCCCATTGACGAAGGCAAGTCAGGAGAAGACTGCCTTTATTACGCCCTGGGGTAAATACCAGTTTGTAACCATGCCCTTTGGTCTCCACCTTCCAATGTCTGATGGATCAATTACTGGAGGGAACCCAGACATTTGAAGCCGCTTACCTGGATGTTATTATCATCCATAGCCAAACTTGGGAAGATCATCGAGAACACGTGAAAGAAATCTTACAAAGATTGCAGGCCTCACGATCAAGAAGTCTAAATGCAAGTTTGCATGCAATGTATGTGTGTACTTAGGGCATACAGTGGGAAGGGAGAGGTTCACCCCCTGCAGGCTAAAGTACGAGCTGTCGGAGAGTTTGTCCAACCTATCACAAAAAAGGATGTCCGTGCATTCTTGGGACTTTGTGGTTTCTATCGACGGTTTATCCCCGACTTCTCGACGATTGCGAACCCATTGATGGAGTTAACCAGGAAGAATAAATCTAACATAGTGGTGTGGAGTGAAAAAGCACAACAAGTCTTTCAGAAATTGAAGGATGCACTTACCCACTACCCCGTGTTAGCCACACCCCTGTGGGACAAGCCCTTAGTCTTACAAACCGACGCTTCCGACTTCGGGATAGCATACGTACTCGCATAGAGAAACAAACTGAACGAGGAACACCCGATCGCCTATGGATCAAGGAAGCTATTACCACGAGAAAGAAAGTTCTCCACCATTGAGAAAGAAGCACTAGCAATTGTCGAAGGTACAAAGCATTTTCGAGTATACTTGGAAGGCACAGAATTTACAATTGAAACAGACCATGACCCACTGACCTACCTTGCGAAGCTAAAAGATAACTATGGGAGAATTGGGAGGTGGGCATTATCGATGCAGCCATATCACTATACCATCAAACATAAACCTGGCTGGTTAAATACAAATGCTGATGGACTTTCAAGAGAACATGGTTCTCGGCTGAACGAAAAGGGAGTGTCAGAGATGCCTCTAACAGACCCCCTGCTGACCTCAACAACCCTCAACAATGAGTCAACAGGGTTATACAGACACTACAGACCACTGCAGTTGTTGTGAAAGGATTCAACAGGATCTGTGGGCAAGATAACCTGATTCGGGTGCAAGACCACAGGATCCATGGGCAAGAATAAGCTGGTGTGCATAATTCGTGTGCAACACTAACTATTATTATATAAGTAATAAAGTTAGAGAGAGAGAGACATTGACTCAGCAGAACTATCGTATAACAGGATAGTCAGCTGAAGGATAAGATAACCAGAGTATATTGTGATCTTATAGATGTAATGTATTGTATGATTGTATGTCTTTGCTGAAGTAGTTAACCATTTTATCATTGAATAGGAGGGCTGTGAGAGAGAGAGTCAAGGTGTGGTTAACTTGGGCTAACTAGATCAATACTGAGGCAGTGAGGTCAGGGGTATTGAGACGTTAGTCGGCGCATACTTTGTAGTTGTCCTAATAAAGAGAGGTCAACGGGAGTACAACGTATGACAATAATATACTTGGCCAAGTAATTGATCACCTTCTGCTTGGAAATGCAATACTGCATGTCTACATTTTCCCCCCATTCTGACAACCTTATTGGATTGTAAGCATTTACCAAAATTGTTGCGAGTGGAATGGCTTTTTGCACACATGTGGATCTGTTATGGGAGGTGGGCTGCATCAATGTTGCTGCTATCTGGGAGTACGATTTGGTTTCTGGTGGTGATGAGTATATAGATGCCTGGAAAAGTGCCCGGCACAAATCCTTCGGTGTTGAACTCACTTATGGGTGATGCACAATTGCAAGTTTGGCCAAGGTACAGAGCCCTTTTACAGACTGTTGCACATTTTTTCTTCGGTCAAGCATTGTTGAATGCCAACAGGAACAAGTGTCCACATCGATGCATCGGCACATGGTTGATTTTTCTGAACCTGTTCGCTGCCATCTGATAACGCACACTCTGTGAGACAAAGTGAGTCAAAATGACACCATGCTCTGCCAGGACATAGAGTGCATCTTGATCCAAAGAAATGTTGCAGTATCAAGTTTTCCATCCGACTCCCCTGCAAGGGCTTGCAAACAACAAGTTTCCATAGAGTGTAACTGGATACGTAGTAGCTAGGTAAGAACTGGCCATGAGGACTATGCTGATGCAATAGGGAATCTATAGGGCATGTGTTTGCCTTTAGACTCTACAATTTTTGGGTGCCAAAAACAACCACATTTACCCAGATTCGATTGGCAAATTATTAACTCCACCAAATCCAGACAACGTAAAAAATAAATAAAAATAATAGAACCAGCAATCTCAGACAAGATTTGGTTATTTCTTACAGGCTATCTGGCTACACATCAAAAATATTTATGTTTAGAATCAATTAAAATATAGTTGCTAGGGCTTACCTTCATTTCTAGGCTTGCATCATCTACATCTAGATGTTTCCTTAGGCTCAGGTAAAGCTTATACACTCCATCTTTTTTTTACTACATATTTTAGGGGGGGGGGCTGGGCCCCCTTGGCCACCTCCTGTGTCCGCCCATGTAATCCATATTATAATCCAATCGGATGGCATCAATAATTATCAGTGTATAGTATTAGGCCTGCAGCTATGCAAGAAGTAGGATAATAGTTGAGCAATGCGATCTAAATTGATAGACAACATAATAACATTATGCAATACCGAGAGAGCTCGCGCGCTAATTAAACGCTAACACGCATGGGTATGCTCAGAGCAGTTTCTATTTAAATCCACCAGGAGCGCAAGCTAGCACACTTTTTGCCAGTCCAGAAGTTTATTACATCAGGTTTAAAAATAATGGCATTCCAAGATCTCCTTCACGCTATGGATGAGGAAATTGCTAAGGCGGCTGAAAAGCGCAGCATCCTGCGCAACTTGGACATGTTCGTCCTAGACAACTCAATACGAGAAAGTACGGTGGGGCAACTAAGAGGACACACGGTGGAGGATAAAAAAAGAATCTTGGAAGAAGTCAGGAAATGTGGATTTACCAACATCGTAGTTGCCGCGTTCTCGCACATGCCTAGAGTGGATGATAAGTTTGTCAAACAATTGTCCGAGACAGAGTCTGATATGAGTGGTTTCTTCTGCTTCTCAGAGGTGGGTAGCCTAAAGGACCCTAAAGCTATACCTGTGGCTTTGACCAAAATGAAGAAGTACAGGCTAAGGAATGTCATCTTTGAGGTTGATGTTGCGACTGAAGATTCAAAAAATGATCCAGAATTTAGCTCAAAGATCTGTGAGCTTCTGAAAAAGCGTATCAACTGGACGTTTGAAAATCTCGCTGAAGATGCAAAAATCTTTCTCAATTTTAGAGATTTTCCTTTTGCTATGGCAACGGTACCTAAGCACGTATTTACCATTGTGAAATGTTTGGCTGACATGCCTGCTGCTAGGCATCCTTTCGGCATTGCATTCGAAGAGCCTACTGGAAATACCCTTCCTGAGTTTGTTGCTGGTTCGACCAAGGCCATCCGTAAATGCATGAATGACAATGGATGGAGCTCTGGAAAAATTATAGCACACGTTCACAACAAATGGGGTTTTGGTGATGCAACTCAAGTGGAATGCCTCAGTAGTGGAGCAGACGGGATCTGGGCTGGTGTCTGCGAAGAAGGGGCTGGTGTAGGACATGCTTCTTCCACTGTCTCCATCATGAATCTTGTGCGTATGGGAAACACAAAAGTTCAGAAGAAGTTCAACTGCACCTACTTGCGTGAAGCTGCTATCAACGTGACCAAAATCACCACTAATGCCCTTCCTCATCCTAAGCAGATCATCTATGGTGCTCGTGCCTTGGATATGATCTTTGACTTTGGTGGGGTGGCAGAACTAGATGAAGGAGTACGCTCATTCAACATGGCCAAATTTTTTGGTCTGGAGGCACCCAAACGCATGAGCACTCTCGCTTCAACTGCCATGGTTAGGGATAGGCTTGTCAACTTATTTGGTGAAGACGAGCAGTTTAATGATGAGATGGCATTAAAAATGAAGCAGCTGATGATTACTGACCTAACCAGTGGTCGCAAAGAGGAGTACATGAGCTTTGTGGGAATCGCTTTACTCTTTGATCGTGCTGGCGGAAAACTCACAGTTGAAATGCGAGATGCAATTGAAGTGGTTGAGGTCAAGTTGGAGTCTCATAAGAGGCTTATTGAAGAGATTCGGGCCATTTGGGATGAATGGGATATACGCGATGGTGTTAAAGATGATCGCCTTGAATTCCACGCCTTCTACAATGGCTTCATGTCTTCATATTTTGGTTGCTACGAATGTGATACGGCACGCAAAGCTCTCAAGGCTATTGACATGGATGAGGATGGTACAATTGATTGGAATGAGTTCAGTGTCTACCTCAAATGGGCTCTGCATCAATATCCTCAGATTTGTACGACGGATGACCTTTTGTCTACTGCATTTTTGAAGGGAATTATTCCAGCAATGTATGACAATCTTGCTCCAAAAAATTAAGCTTACTTAAAACACTCCAGCCTATATAGCAAGTTTGTAGTAATTTGTAGAGGGACTGATATAGAAAATAATGATGTGAAATTTTGTAAACTATAATTATTGTTTATAAATTTTTAAATAACAAAATTGACAGGTCTACTACATAACATTACACATGTTAACAGATGTGGTATGTTAACAGGGTAAATTAAATGATTACACCGACTTATGAAGAACAGAAGCGAGAATAAGCTCCACTTGCAATCTCTACCGGCCATCTGGGCTAAACAGAGAGGATAGAAAACTGGGTAAATATTGTTTTTTCTGTCTTGCAAACCTTCACTTGAATGAGCTTTTGAAGCAAGCATGGTTGACCATGTGTTTATAGATATTATTAATTACAAACAGGAGGCTGCTTTGTTCTATGATGTCATGTTTTTATAAATAGACCTGGTTTTTTATATTTCTTCCCTGTTTTAAGACCTTCATGGGACAGCCAATGGGGTCAATAGCTGCCACCAAGTGCAAGTGTGGAATGGCACACAATTCCGATGGTTAGCTTAGGTGAGGGGCAGGACTCCTGGAGGTCAGGCAAAGGTCATGAAAAACAAGTTAGTGGTCATATCATCTCTCATACGACTATGACCATTACATATTGAGAACACTGTTCATCAATCACCTCCCTTGAAAAAATAATTAATAGTAATTATAACAACTTTCTCAGCAATCAACTTCTCACAACAACTTGAAATTGTACTCTCTCAATGTTTCGACACGATGCTCTAGCCTTCATCAGGAGGTTTCGACTAGATTGCTCTAGCCTTCATCAGGAGGTTTTGACTAGATGCTCTAGCCTTCATCAGGAGGTTTCGACTAGATGCTCTAGCCTTCATCAGGAGGTTTCGACTAGATGCTCTAGCCTTCATCAGGAGGTTTCGACTAGTCCTCTAGCCTTCATCAGGAGGTTTCGACTAGATGCTCTAGCCCTCATCAGGAGGTTTCGACTAGATGCTCTAGCCTTCATCGGGAGGTTTCGACTAGATGCTCTAGCCCTCATCAGGAGGTTTCGACTAGATGCTCTAGCCTTCATCAGGAGGTTTCGACTAGATGCTCTAGGCTTCATCAGGAGGTTTCGACTAGATGCTCTAGCCCTCATCAGGAGGTTTCGACTAGATGCTCTAGCCTTCATCAGGAGGTTTCGACTAGATGCTCCACCTTCATCAGGAGGTTTCGACTAGATGCTCTAGCCTTCATCATGAGGTTTCGACTAGATGCTCTAGCCTTCATCAGGAGGTTTCGACTAGATGCTCCAGCCTTCATCAGGAGGTTTCGACTAGATGCTCTATCCCTCATCAGGAGGTTTCGACTAGATGCTCTAGCCTTCATCAGGAAGTTTCGACTAGATGCTCTAGCCTTCATCAGGAGGTTTCGACTAGATGCTCTAGCCCTCATCAAGAAGTTTTGACTAGATGCTCTAGTCTTCATCAGGAGGTTTCGACTAGATGCTCTAGCCCTCATCAGGAGGTTTCGACTAGATGCTCTAGCCCTCATCACCAAGTATCTAAGTCGCTAAATGGTGATAATATCTAGTGGTCCTTACAGGTCTAATTAAGACCAGGATATAGCTGTTATAATTACTACCAGAATAATGCAACCCAGGGCAGATGTTGCCATTGGGAAGACTCATACAACTATGACTTCAGAAAATGACATCATACGGCTTCTCTTTCTCTCCCCTGTGCAGTACTTCCCACAGCTGCAAGGGATACAGTATATAACATGAGTGCATACTAGCTGGTAATTCATCCTTCACTCTGCTAAGTTGTGCCCTCAGTATTCTTCCCGATCTGAAAACTACTCTGACAGGTCCTTGTGGTGTCTTCACTCATCCCTGCTACAAAAGAAATTACTGCCATGCCATATGGTAGTATCTCCTCACTTAACAAGGATGGGTGAAGTTGAGCATCAGAGTTATATATTTTCAGCTCTGAGAGCAAGATTTAGCAGAGTGAAGGATCACAACTAGTAGCTATGCACATACGTGGCGGTGTTGTGCACTGTATCCCTTGCATCTGTGGGAAGCATTGCATATGGAAGACATAAGACCTGAGACCAGAATATGCCTGTCTAAAGAGAAGTCTGCAATTGCTGAACATGTATGGATAGTGGACATCCTATTCTGTGGGAGGAAGCCACAATCTTCAAGCCAAGAGACAGAAGGAACTGCTAGTTAATGTGGCATCACCCACCAGCCTAGAACCAGTGTGTGGGTGGTCAAACGAGAATATGGAATGGACTTATTTCAATGCTGGGTGACCGGTGCTGGGTGGCCATTCTGAAGTCTCAAGTGCCTGAACTTGAAACCAGGACCACCATATTTTCCCCCCTTCTCATCATTATTTATCATTTATTTATTTTGTTGTTAGTATTATAAATAGATTGTTCTGTTTTATATCACTCTATCTTCCCCCCCAAACCAAACCCCTTCATTGCTGCCACATCTGGTCAAGTGTATCACAGGTGTGCACCGGTGTGGTTCACATAATGTGGTGGATAGCTACTAGTACCCACATAAATCAAATTCCGTGAACTCCTTCAAGTGCACAAAGTAGATCCCAAGGAAAACCTTCTCTACCTATCCCTCACTGATCTCATTGCTACCCAATTTGCCATCCATAAATAATGAGTAAAATTGTGAGGTTAGATAAAGTTCAAAGGCATGCAACACCCTTTATCTTGGATGATCACAGATCTGACTAAAATCAATAGCAACTGAACTCAACCTCCTGCCCTTTCATATGCCTACCTGAACTTAATGGGCATTAATGCCTGAAGACATCATGCATTCAATGAACACAACCTTATTGTATCAGCTACCGTACCTCTGCTAGTTCTGTGCCATTGCTACAAAAGTAACCCTGCTAAACAACAGCAACAAAAACACCTCAAAAGTCTTTATTGCCAGCACAATAGCTGTGAGCAAGTTAGCATATTTTCTTTGTTTCTGTAGTTGTAGTTACTGCTGTGGTCATTGCTGTTACTCACAGTAGCATAGATATTTCAGCAGTCAAGAACACATTAGGAATTGCATGACACTAGAGAGTCTGACTTGTTCATGTACTGCTTGGCAAGCTGGGTTGCTTGACCTGCCGCAAAGGATCAAAACCTCAAATATGTCACAGTACCCACATCATTCATGTCAAAACAAAGGTGGAGGGGGGATAGGGTGTGTGGTTACACCAACATTACAAACATAAGAAAACAGGAAACCTTCTTGGTCAGACTTTGTCACCATATTAAAAAAACACCAACCCACCAAGAACACATGTAATGATACAACACTCCACACAAGATCACCTCTCTTTGGACTTCCAAATAGACTGCCAAGCCACTGCCTTCTCATCCTTGCAAATGGGCCCTTCAAATTTCAGGCCACCTGAGTAGCCGACAGGGAAACCTAACATTGTCTTGGTCTTCCTCTTCTAGAAAAGGAGTTTGGAAAAAGAAGAAAAGGATATATGTGGCATGTTTTCTCCATTCAAAGTACAGATGAATGCCAGTTAAGAATTATGGGGGAGAGCTGCTGTTCAAAGCTTGTTGCCAATACCTACAAATTAATGGAGCTACACTACAAAAAATTATATATAATATATCCTGTAAATGATTGAGGTATCTAGCATAATCTGTGGTTTGCCTATTGTTGAGATGGGCCACCATGCATGCAGGTGAGAGTGGAGTACGGCTTTCTGTTTGGCAAGAGATGAAGCTTATGGTGATCAAACTGCAATTTCAAGAAACCAATTTTGCTGCAAGTCTAGGGAGAAGCCCAGCAGGGAGCCAATCACCAACACAGAGTGGTCCAATTGGCAAGTTCAGACAGAGGTCACTTGATCTACATTTAAGCTGTTGTATAGCAACACATTAATCAGGTTTAGGCCATCCTTTAGAGCCTATCTATCTATGTCTATCTGTCTGTCTATCTACCTCTCTGTCTATATATCTATCTATCTATGTATCTATCCATGTATCTATCTATCTATGTATCTATCTATCTATCTATCTAGGAGTCTGTCTATCTATCTATCTATTTATGTATCTATCTATTTATCTTTGTTTCTATCTATCTATGCATCTATATATCTACCCTCCATATATAACCACACATGGAAGTAACAATTATAAATACTAACCTGCACATGGAGATTTTTGTTGAAATAATGCACACTCTCAAGATATTAGCAATAAATGCAAGGTATTGTGTATTGAGCTGAAACACATTGTCAAACCTTTCATTTCTCCGTATGTGTGAGAAGTATACCTGTACGGTCTCTACAGATACCCAACTTATGCATGGCTGCACAAGCAGATGCCATGTGACAGAGTGGACTGTGAAACAGAAATGTTGTGTGAATTACTGCTGAGAGGAGGGCTTCATTAAAACAAGCAGCTAGCCCTGAAGATGAGAAGCAACCAAGATTAGATCACCAAGCAGTGCATGCTGGCAGATGGAGCTGGTAGAGAACTGAAGGAAGACCATGCAAAAGCTGAAAAGATCTTCAAACTAAATGAGTGAAGTCATCCACTCCCCAGGCTGACAGAAGTACCCGAGAACTGAAATGGATGGCCTGGTTATGGCTGATGATAATTTCTGACATTTTGTCCTAAATATTTTGCACTCATGATACGTTTATGTGTTCATCATTAAAGGGGTACCAGACCATTTGGGGGGGTTTCTTCCAAATCCTTGACTATTATACTTACTGTGTTGGTCATTATTGTCAACCATTTCGAGTAATGATGTGTTGTTTCGATATAATACTGGTTGAGAAATGGACGAGAAGAAGCATGAATAACATGGTTTCCCATAGAAGTGCATTGACGACATACAATTCCCCCCCCCCCACCCCTCCCCCCAGTATATCATTTTCTTTCCTATATCGCATGAATGATCTTTTGTTGTGGGAAGAGTCATTCGTACATCCTATTAGTGGTGGGTACTCTGATGGCACAATAAATGGTTAGTCTAGTGGTTAGGGTGTAAAATGAGAACAAGTAATTACACTATAGTTGATTGAAACACAATCATCAAATAACATTGGAAATCACAAAGAATGGGTTATCTTTTGAGACTTGATACTAAAAGTATTGAAAATAGATGAAGTATTGGAAAACCACCCACAAAAATGGTCTGGCCCCCTTCCTCATGTACTTGTATCTCTCCTGTAATGACTAAAGTAGTCAGTTACCTTTTCTCTCTACACCAACTATCTAGTCTATATTTGCTATCTGAGAGAGCATCACTCACAAGCAGAAGTAAACTCAAGGAATTGTGTTCTACCTTGCCAGGCTTGATATAATCTCTACAGCTTCATGAAAAATGGCATATCCATAGCTATGTTGAGGCCATGTCTAGGAGAGCTCCAGAATCCTTACCCTGATAGCTACTAGCCATAAACACTCCTGTGCAGCAAGTTCTTCTTGAATTTCCAAGCCAGTTCTCTTAGTTTTCTTAGTTTTACCATCCATACAAGCATCACGAAATATACAGCATCAACATAATGCCTAGGGCTAGGCATGCTCGAGCTAGAACTATTGCTAGGTCTAAGGCTAGTCTCATATAGAAAGACTTTTTACCATACCCTATGCTATCTACATAATAGATTCAATGCTAGCTCTAGCCATTAATATATCACCTACCTCAGACACTGGTCCAAGCACTAGTTTAAGTGTCCCCCCAACTAGCTATATATGCACATTCCATGATGCTCTGCGATCCTTACAGACCATTTAATTTAAGGCATGTGACCCACTAATACTTGAACGATTCAACGTTTGGTGAATACTGGATACATATGCCGTGAGTTGAATACATCCCAATCCCTGTATGTACGTACTCCTTTCGCTCACCAATTATCAACACTATTCCCAGACAATTAGCACATTGCTTGATCCTGTCTTGAGAGCCCAAGCCCTATCCAATATTGATAATGCCACTGCACATCATAGATCATCCTATCTTGACAAACACTGTCCTCAAGAACTTGAATATTCGAGGTCGTTTTTTTCTTTGCAAAAAGACTCCATAACTTAAAATTCCTGGATGCTGAAATGAGCGTGGTCATCGAAATAGGGGAAAGTCTCACCAGTACACATAAACCATTAGTGTTCGGGGACTCGGGCTCCCCATTCCTCTGCTAGCCGGATGGCTAGTTACTACTAAACTCCAATGTGAGGGCTATCTCAGGCTCCCCATTCGTCTGCTAGCTGGATGGCTAGTTACTTACTGAACTCCAAAGTGAGGCCTATCTCATGAGTCTCTCCATACCTCTGCTGGATGGGTAGTTACTCACTGATCTCCATTGTGAGGCCTAGGGGCTATCAAAATACTGACATTCATAATCTTCAAACTACATGAACATGCTCAGAGTACAGCTCAGCACTAGCTAAATTCCGTGTATCTGAAATGTGCCCAGAAGAACAACAGAAACTAAAATAAAACCTCGGAAATTCTAGTTTTATAAACAGAGGGAGGCCAAATGAATTTTCAATTTTTTGGTTTCGAATTTTGACTTTGAACTGCTCCATGCATGAGTTTGTGCATCATATCAAGCCCGTCTACACATCATTCTTTACCTTACCAAACCGCCTTTAGAGCAAGCTTCACCTTACCATTGTATGTACACCAGCTGCACTCTACTACCATCTGTACTTCATTTTAACCTGTCTATACATCAACCTCCACTTTGCTCTACTGCCTGTGCACCAGGACCCACCTATGATTTATACATCTAACTTTACCTTACCATACAATCCACACCTTATCGCACAGAGACTATGTGTATTTTTCTAAAATTAGCCTTGTCTGCATGCAACACTTCACTAGATACATGTGTATAGGAGTTGATGTTTTTAGTCTGTGTCCACTCCTTCCTCCCCGTGCTACACCTTACCTCTTGAAACAACCGCAGGTCGTATTTATTATCGTCATCCATAAAGTGCACCACACCATTGCAATGATCATGACAATTCTCTTTGCAATATGCCCTGATCCAGTCCAGCCCCACATTCCTCTGCTTCACGGCCCTTTGGGCTTCTCTCTTGGTCATTGTAGAAGTCACAACATTCAAGTGGACACTATTCAATTCACACCGTCTCAAAAACATCTGAACAAGGTCCGCCTAATTGTCTGAATCTTCCATCACGATCTACAGAAAGTTTGGCACGTGCATGATGGTGTAACAGAGTGATACAAGGTCTACCTTTTGCGTTTCTCTTTTGTAAGTCGACGTGATCCTAATATTGTCTTAAGGACACTAAAGGAAAGCGAGTCATTGCTCTTTATAATTTAAAAAATTCTCTTCCCCCCCCCCCCCCCCCCACATAAAGGTACACAAGCAGTCTTCCTGCACCTTCCAGTAAAACACAACGATTAGTGGATTTGAGAGATCAAAGTAACTGGGACATTTAACATGTGGTTTCCTTCTGTCTTACTCCTGGGTTAAAGCATGTCTCTATACACTAGTGTACTGGTGGTTTACTCCTGGGTTAAAGCATGAGTCTATACAGATGGTTTTATTTACTCCTGGGTTAAAGCATGTGTCTATACACTATTGTACTGGTGGTTTACTTCTGGGTTAAAGCATGAGTCTATACACTAGTGTATTTATGGTTTACTTCTGGGTTAAAGCATGAGTCTATACACTAGTGTACTGATGGTTTACTCCTGGGTTAAAGCATGTGTCTATACACTAGTGTACTGGTGGTTTACTCCTGGGTTACAGCATAAGTCTATACACTAGTGTACTGATGGTTTACTCCTGGGTTAAAGCATGAGTCTATACACTAGTGTACTGATGGTTTACTCCTGGGTTAAAGCATGTGTCTATACACTAGTGTACTGGTGGGTTAAAGCATGTGTCTATACACTAGTGTACTGATGGTTTACTCCTGGGTTAAAGCATGAGTATATACACTAGTGTACTGATGGTTTACTCCTGGGTTAAAGCATGAGTCTATACACTAGTGTACTGATGGTTTACTCCTGGGTTACAGCATAAGTCTATACACTAGTGTACTGATGGTTTACTCCTGGGTTAAAGCATGTGTCTATACACTAGTGTACTGGTGGTTTACTCCTGGGTTAAAGCATGAGTCTATATACTAGTGTACTGATAGTTTACTCATGCTGTACCAATGTTCTCCTCATGACATACAACACAGGAAATACTACTAGAGTCTATATATCCACATTCACTTTGGCTAGTTGAAAAATTGTGATAAAACTCTATTCCAATATGATATCACAGATAAAAGACCATAGTGCTAGGAGACTGAATGGACATAGTGGAATTTCTTGATGTTCTGAGAAGCTTCTCATAAATTATCGTATGATATTACACCAAAATGACAGTAACTTCGAAGGCTTATTATATGAAAAACCAGTGAAAACCATATTCGAAGCGAATAACATACAATTTAATATTGCTAATGCTGAGCCTGTCTAGGGCCTCCACATGCAAAACACATTGTAACATTAGCTTACCCAATCAAATATGGACTTTTCTCTATGAAGTTTCTATAGGTACAAATTACTGTTAAATCTTTCAGGTCTGGTTGTATATAGCAAGTAGAGCCGGCGCACTTCCAAGAGCTGACCGATACACTGACTTAAAGGTTGATGTGGGATTGCTGAGGTCGTGCATGACCTGGATGAATATTAGGAGAAATTTAGGGCAGGACACTCTCCAGCAAGTTGGGCTCCATGTCACGTGTTGAGTCTGTCAAGTGATGTCCAGGAATTGTAGATGCACTTGGTTCTGAATGCTGCATGGTAGTTACTGCTGTGTCAATTTAACCGTCTGTCATATCACCACCTATCATACTTCAGCCTCAATCTGATTGGTTCATCCAACGTATTTTCAACTCGTCCATCTTTGTCAAAAAGTGTCCATGCCCAGAAAACTCACCACATTCTCTAGTTACGTCTTGTTAATGATCATACTCTGCTGTAGTTGTAGTTACTGCTGTGATCATTGATGTTACTCACAGTAGCATAGATATTTCAGCAGTCAAGAACACATTAGGAATTGCATGACACTAGCATGTTCATGTACTGCTTGGTAAGTGGGTTGCTTGACCTGACACAACGGGCAAAACCTCAAATATGTCACAGTGCACACATCATTCATGTCAAAACAAAACATGAATAAGGTGGAAGGGCAGTGGCGTAAGAAGATGGGGTTTTTTGGTGGAGGGGCTGACCTTTGACCTTTGCAGTAGTAATCTTGGGTTTCAGATGGGGCTCCATGCAGACTTCATTTTACAGTTGAGTGCACACAAAATTAATTTGCAAAGGTAATGCATATATATAATATACGTGCAATGAATATGCTGCACTTCCAGTGTTAGATAAAGTAAAACTGTGCCTGAGGTTTGAACTATGTAGACTAGTAAGTTATACATCCACTGCCTGACAATCAAAAAGCCTTGACCAGATGTGGGTTTAATTGGCAAGGTGCTCAGCTGCAGTAGCTCATATGCATTGGGTTTACTCAGTGTGCATTGGCATTTCTAGATTACCTGATCCAGATGCATTGCTCGCCAGGAAAGTGATTGTGCATTCTGAGAGAATTACAAATTGAAATTGAACAAAATAGCAGTTAAACAGTTATAAAACTAAAACTTTCCAAATAATTTGGCATCGGGTATTTGCCAATACAAATTCTTTTGCAACAGAAATGAGATCAAGGGAGTCAGTTAGGTGCTTGTGAATGTATAGTAGGAACAAGTTGTTGAGGTGTTGGGATGACATTGTGCTCCTTAAGTATGTTTTGATGAGGCGGAGGGAAGAAAACGATCTCTCAGCAGTAGCACTCGTCACAGGAAATGTTAAATATATTCTGAGAAGTTTGTCAACCTCGCTGAGCATATTTTTATAATGTTATTCTGGTTCAATGCATCAGCAATAGTTCTGACATTTGTCACTTTTTTCACATTGATTACCGAACCAGCAAAGGCTGTATTGATGGTATCTGGCAACATCTGCAACTGGATTTTTAGACGTGGTATATCTATCTTTCTTGGCAATATATATCTGGCAATAACTTCTGAAATTTCAGGCACAATTTGATGATTAGCAGCCTTCATCAGTAAAGACTCCACATCACAGACAATGGCTAGATCAGATTGATCAAACCGTTTCTCAATTTCCCCACATGCCTGTTCAAGAACTTCAATGTAGGCATAGCGATACCTGTCTTCAGGAGATAAATGATGATGCGGTAAAGCCCTGTCATCAATTCTTCTGGGTATTCTTCTGTAGAGAGGGAGGACTGGTCCATCTGTCAAACCATCTTATGACCTCAAAACACCTTGGTAATAAGTAGTAAAAGCTGCATCAGTGCGCAAGGATGTGTAATGAGATTTTAGAAGATTAGCACCTTTGATTCCTTCAGCAACTGTGGTGTCCTTTGCCTGAAGGTTAATAGAAAATTGCTCAGCAGCTGCAAAGACTAAATGAGCTAGCTTCAAGATAAACAATGTATTAAAAGACTCCATCTGTGTCAGTAAACCTTTTTCTTATACTGCATATTCATCATGGCCTTGCTGGATGATATGATGTGATGACATGAGAACCCTGTAATTTTTCAGGATGCTGTCAATGGCCGAGTGACGAACTGTCCATCGTGTAGGACAGAGTGGTCTCAGTGATGGTGACAAACCAGATTCATTTTCAGATAGAGTAATACTCTTTTGTATGCTATCAAAAAGATGAAGCCTTTTTGGTGAAAATCTTATTAGCTGAACAAGTTGGAATATAAAATCCATGCAGTTGCAAAGTAATTCACATTTTCTGGTCACCTCCTGAATGCATAGGTTCAAGCTGTGTGCAAAGCAGTGTACATATAGACAAAGATCTGACTCTTTTTTCATAAGAGCCTGGACACCATTTCGTACACCACTCAGGGTTTCATACTGGATTTTTGGTTGGGGGAGGGGGGGGGGAGAAAAGTATCCAGCTTAGCATCGCCCACTTTTGGCACGCTTACTGTAGCTAGAAAGTGTTAGCCACTGATTATCTGTGGGTATGGCCTACATTTGCCACATTCAGTCACTTGCTAAAACTTTTGGTGATATAATATGTTGTTGATTGGCTTGTGGGTACATGATTGGCTTGTGGGGACATGTTTGTGTGTTTGTGTGCAGCAGGATAGTTTATGATTGTGTTATGAATGTGTTGATTGATTGTAATTGGAAATGTTTGTGTGTTTGTGCCCGAAAGTTGTGGGCATGTGTTGTGAATGTGCTGTTGATTGGTATTGATTGATTGTATGCTGAATAAAGTGTTGTCTGTTAGTTGCCTGTTGAGTTTGTTGTAAGAGCACTGCTCCTTGATTTTTCCCCCCTGGTGGTTGATCTCCCTGAAGAAATCATTCACAAACATGGATCTCAGAGCCTACTTTTGAAAGAGGACAAGCAGTGATGAATCAGACTCGTTGACTGATCAGGAAGCTGCCCATTCCTCATCCAGTCTCTCCCAGACAACTGACAATCAGCAGGAGCCTCAGAAGAAGAAGAACAAACTCAGTGCTAGAGTGAAAAGAGGAAGGTCTACACGGAAAAACTTTCATTTAAAAAAGAATGGGAGAAGAAATACCCCTGCAAGGATCCTAGTGGAGGCATGTTCTGTGCTACATGCCAGAATTGAGGGAAGCCCCATGTTGGGTCAAGGGGTGCTTGGACAACCAGAGGCATAGTTGACTGGAACCATGCTAGTGAAGTACTGAAGAAGCATGCAGACTCCCAATGGCACAGAGATGCTGCAGCTGTTGGTGCCATGGCACAGCCAGTAGAGAGTGGGAAGTCTGTACTTGAGCTCCAGTGTTCAGCTGTTGCACAAGAGGGTAGACAGAGAAATCGGTGTGTGTTACTCAATCTGTTTAGAGCAGTCTACTTTCTGGTCAAATTCCTCATATGAGTGTTTATCCACATTTGATCCAGCTCCTAGTTGCCAATGGGGATAAATTATTTGAGCAACATATCAATGAAGACCCATCTAATGCCCAGTACACCTCCAAGTTCAGCATTACGTCACTGATTGAAGTCATTGACACATGGCTTGACAGAAAGCTGATAGAAAGTATGAAATCCAGCCCGTTCTTCTCAATTCTAGCAGATGAGAGTCAAGACATTTCCACACAGGAGAAGCTATCGATTTGTTTCCAGTGGCTTGTGGATGGTCACCCAGAGGAACACTTTTTGATGATTCTTCATCTCAAATCCACTGATGCTGAAGAAACTACACATGCTCTAACTTCCTTCATCAGTGAGAAGAATCTTGATTACTCTAAACTTGTAGGACAAGGGTATGACGGTGCTGCAACATTCTCTGGTTGCAGAAGTGGAGTGCAAAGAAGGATGAGGGTGCATGCAGCCCATGCTCTCTACATCCACTGCTCCTGCCACAGGTTGCAGCTTGCTTCCATGCAAGCAGCCGAGTCTTTGCTACCGTGAAAAAGATGTTTGGCACAATGGCCAGCTTGTGGAAATTGTTTTATTATTCCCCCCAAAAAGCAGAAGCTCTGAAAAATGTGCAGTCAGTCCTAAATTTTCCAGAGCTGAAAGTAGTCAAACCAAGCCAAACAAAATGGCTATCTAATGAGAGATGTGTGCGAGCCATTCGCAAGGAGCTTCCTGCTCTGATAACTACTTTGCACACGCTCTATGAAGATTGTGGTGACGCAGAAGCATATGGCATAGCGTTGCTCTTATAGTGGAGTGGCCACTATCATTCTGCTATCATCCGTGCTTGATCTTCTTGCTAAGCTCAATTGCTTTATGCAACTGATTTCAGCAAGTTGCCAATCATCCTTGAGAGCATCGTTTCAGAGCTGAAATGCCTCAAGAATGAGGATGCAGAATGGTGTTCTCTGGTAGAAACAACTGTTGACATGCTTGCTAGTGAACATGACATCATATGCAGGAGGAGTTCAACTAGAACTGGCAGTGCAGCTGCCACATCAATGAGTGAGTACCGCAATTACAACACCATATATTGATAAACTTGTTTCCAATATAAATGGCCGTTTCACTGATGGTGCTGTGGAGCTACTTGTCTCCTCATCGATCTTTGACCCTGCTTCGATGCCAACAGAAGATACTGCTCTTCTTGAGTATGGCAATCCACAACTGCAAACTCTAGTTAACTTCTATGGGAAAGAAGCAACTGTAGAGTTTGATGGTGAAACCTTCACTTCTCCACCTCTCGTGGATGGAGAAGAAATCTTTACTGAGTGGAGAGTTTTTAAGAGAGTCTTGGCACAAGAGAAGAAGAAAATGATGGAGAAAAAGAAACTAAGTAAACCACCCACTCTACAGGATATGAAGACAGAGATGGAGCTTTCAGGAGCATACAAAGAGATCTTCCCAGAGATTTTCAAGTTACTGGATATTTTGCTAACTCTTCAAATTGCAACAGCTACTGTTGAACGTTCTTTTAGTCGGATGAAGATTGTGAAGACACGTCTTCGAAATAGACTAAGTGACATCAACATTGCTAGGCTCATGCGAATCGCAATTGAAGGGCCTGAACTGACTTCAGTAGATTTTAGTGCAATTTTGGACATATTCAAGGAGAAAAATCGTCGTATTGCTTTATAAAATTCTGTTTTCTAAATTATTATAATGTTAGCAAAATGTCAATGTCAATGTTGCACTATGACATCATAATTTTTTTAAATCCTGGGGGATGGGGGGAACTCTGGCTGGAACCCTGTTTGCTGCTCCATCATATGCTTGACCAACAAGTGGGTAATTGGCAAAGAGCGTCTTACCAGCACGTCTTTGATGAAATGGAACAGGGTCATGGCCTTCAGATCAGGGAGTTCAATCAAGCCAATTGCATCTTCATGAATGGTGTAGCTTGAGTCCACCCAACGAATAGCAATACACATCTGCTCATTGTGTGAAACGTCTGTTGCTTCATCAGCAATTACTGAGAACCAATCTGCTGCATGGATCTCACAAAGAAGCTGCCTCAGGATTGTGTTGCCACAAATAGTGATAACTTCATTAACAACTGCTGGAGAGATGTAGTCCCCCCTCTTCAGCCATGAAGCAAGTGGTAAGCTATCTTTCGCTTGAAGTAGCAGCAGCTGATTAAGATTCCCCTCAAATGAAATACTATCTTCATGATGACCACGGAATGGTAGGCCCTGTCTTGCCAAATAAAGTATGCTCTCCAAGAGCTTAAGGAACATGGCACGATTCTTCTGGGTTTCAGCATCGTGGCTCTTGCAGCTGAACACTAACATCTGTTGCACTGGCAACTAGCTTCATGATTGCTTCTTGGTGCATTTCACTTTTTTCATGAGTGGTAAATTTCTGTAGTGCTTTTTTCCAGTTGGAAAATCCCCCATCCACAAATGTAAGGTTATAATGCTCCTTTGAAGAGGCGATCAAGTTCTGACTCCTTTCATTGCAGCAAACATAGCAAAATATCTTGAAGGATGACGTATACACACACTGATCCAGGGATACTTCATGTACCAGCTAGTTTGAATTGACCTGCAATAGTAGCTTTGTTGGCCTGACTGACATTTTGACTTCTCCAAGTCCATAGGCTGGTTAGGAATCTCAAAATTTTGGCAGCACAAACACATGCAAGAATTACTCAGAGGGGCTGCAACAATGGCTGGCACTGAGTTAACTACTAGGATGTGGTAACTTCTCCATGGCACATGCACTGTCTTCAGTGTCAGCAAATGAGTCATCATTTGAACTGTCTGTGCGTTCATCTTGAAGTGGTGCATTGGTTATACTGGATTTGTGATCGAAAACCTGGAGGTCTCTGTCATTGTTCCTTCCAAAGATGGACTAACATCGCTATATAAGGTGGAATATTCACATTTTTACATGGAATCACATTAATTGGAGTCTGGAGAGCATTTATTAGCATGCAGAAATTACCTGGAGAGAAAAAAGATCGAATACTTCTCTGTGACATTGTGGATGAGAGTTGAAGCAGTTTGAAGAAAAAGAGGATGAAGTTCAAGGAATGATAGCTACAACCGAAACAAAAGAGAAATGCAGCAAAGTCTTCCAGCCGATGATGACACACTTTAATGTACACCACAAGATGTGTAATATTGGTTTACACTTTAACCTTCTTATTGCCAATGATGGTATAATGTACACCACAAGCTGTGTAATGTTGGTTTACACTTTGCCAATGATGTATCACAAAAGCCTCTTTAATTTTTAGTAGCTGCAGTAGTGTCTTGTCTCATTTTCAGTGGGGGGGTGGGTGGGGGGGGGGCGTAGCCCCCCCAGCCCCCCCACTTCTTACGCCAGTGTGGAGGGGGAAGGGATATGGTTACACTAACATTACAAACATAAGAAAACAGGAAACCTTCTTGGTCAGACTTTGTCACCATATTAAAAAAACACCAACCCACCAAGAACACATGTAATGATACAACACTCCACACAAGATCACCTCTCTTTGGACTTCCAAATAGATTGCCAAGCCACTGCCTTCTCATCCTTGCAAATGGGCCCTTCAAATTTCAGGCCACCTGAGTAGCCGACAGGAAAACTGACACTGTCTTAGTCTTCCTAATCTAGAAAGGGAGTTTGGAAAAGGATATGGCATGTTTTTTCCATTCAAAATACAGATGAATGAGTTAAGAATTATGGGGGAGAGCTGCTGTTCAAAGCTTATTGCCAATACCTACAAATTAATGGAGCTATATACAATACAAAAAAATTATTTAATGAGATTTATAATATATCCTGTAAATGATTGAGGTATCTAGCATAATCTGTGGTTTGCCTATTGTTGAGATGGGCCACCATTGAGCATGCAGGTGAGAGTGGAGTGCAGCTTCCTGTTGGCAAGAGATGAAGCTTATGGTGATCAAACTGCAATTTCAAGAAACCAATTTTGCTGCAAGTCAAGGGAGAAGCCCAGCATGGAGCCTTGCTATCACCAACACAGAGTGGTCCAATTGGCAAGTTCAGACAGAGGTCACTTGGTCTTTAGCAACTACTTTTAAGCTGTTGTATAGAAACACATTAATCAGGTTTATGCCATCCTTTAGAGCCTATCTATCTATGTCTATCTGTCTGTCTGTCTACCTGTCTGTCTATCTACCTGTCCCTCTATCTATCTATCTATCTATCTATGTATCTATCCATGTATCTATCTATCTATCTATCTATCTATCTATGTATGTATGTATCTATCTATCTATCTATCTATCTATCTATATATATATATATATATATATATACTTAGAAGGTAGTTTGCTGATGAAGGCTACAAATAGTGCTCAATGCTGTGTTAAGGCAGAGCTATTGAATATAGAAAAGTACTGGGGTGGCTAGTCCTACTGCAGTTTCATGCGAATGCAATCATCAGGGATATCTAGGAGTCTGTCTATCTATCTATCTATGTATCTCTATGTATCTATCTATCTATGCATCTATATATTTACCCTCCATATATAACAACACATGGAAGTAAATACTAACCTGCACATGGAGATTTTTGTTGAAATAATGCACACTCCCAAGGTATTGTGTATTGAGCTGAAAGTCAAACACATCGTCAAACATTTCATTTCTCCTTATGTGTGAGAAGTATACCTGTACGGTCTCTACAAATGCCCAACTTATGCATGGCTACACAAGCAGATGCCCTGTGACAGAGTGGACTGTGAAACAGAAATGTTGTGTGAATTACTGCTGAGAGGAGGGCTTCATTAAAAGCAAGCAGCTAGCCCTGAAGATGAGAAGCAACCAAGATTAGATCACCAAGCAGTGCATGCTGGCAGAAGGAGCTGGTAGAGAACTGAAGGAAGACCATGCAAAAGCTGAAAAGATCTTCAAACTAAATGAGTGAAGTCATCCACTCCCCAGGCTGACAGAAGTACCCGAGAACTGAAATGGATGGCCTGGTTATGGCTGATGATAATTTCTGACATTTTGTCCTGCACTCATGATATGTTTATGTGTTCATCATTAAAGGGGTACCAGACCATTTTGGGGGGTTTCTTCCAAATCCTTCACTGTTATACTAACTGTGTTGGTCATTATTGTCAACCATTTCGAGTAATGATGTGTTGTTTCGATATAATACTGGTTGAGAAATGGACGAGAAGAAGCATGAATAACATGGTTTCCCATAGAAGTGCATTGATGACATACAATCCCCCTTCCCAGTATATCATTTTCTTTCCTATATTGCATGAATGATCTTTTGTTGTGGGAAGAGTCATTCGTACATCCTATTAGTGGTGGGTATATACTCTGATGGCACAATAAATGGTTAGTCTAGTGCAGTGGTTACCAAACTTTTGACAGTGTGGGCCACATTGCCAAATTTGGGGATGTCCTGGGGCCGGATCATAAAATTGCAACTTAAGTGTGCTGTATATATACAGGTCTTATTCACATTATCTTATTTGTTTACACTCCAGGATTTGTCACTCTGCCCAAGAGTCCAGGAAAGCTGACCACTGCTCCATTGTTGTGTCAAGGAAGAAGCCAGACTTGAATTTTAAGTTTCATTTATACATGCAGGGAACATTCAATGGTGGTCAGCTGTTCTGTGGTTTCAAACCACTAACCACTAGTGAATGGCATGACATTGGAGTCCAACCAGCCCAATTGAACTTCACACACATTGAAGTACTAGTATTATTTGTTATGATTTTTAGCATGATGATTTTTTCTTTCTTTTTAATATAGCTAAATGTGGTAAAAGTGGATGTTTACACAGGGTTAAGTAAATGCTTCCAACTTTCAAGAAATATCAGAATTAATTTTTTCTTTTCTTTTTAAGACAGCAAACATGGGAAAATTGTGGTTAGATAAATGTTTGCCACTTTAAGAAATATCATAATAAAAAACATTTTAATTTAAGACATTGCAAACTTATTCTTGTTCAGTGGGAAGTGTGGAAGTGATGGTGACTTTTCATGATTTCATCAATGTCAGGTTTCAGATTAGTTGTGGATATACTGAGGATGTCTTCAAGATGTTCATTGGTCAAGTTGCATCTGTACTTGGACTTTGTCATCTTCATCCTTGAGAAGAGCTGCTCGCAATTGAAAGTCGAGCCAAACAGGGCAAAGTACTTCTGGACATGCTTGATCAACTCAGGGTAGGATGAGTGGGGAAGGGAATTCTGGTGGTAAAACTGCACCAATGTCTTTGTCATGAAATCTGCTTCCAAATCCAAATTGCACTGCAGATCGATCAGTTCCATTTGCAGTGCCACCGGTGCCTCTGAAGGTTTCACAGAGAAAGGCCTTGAAAATATCTGAAGATTTTTCTCTTGTGCTCTGAAGTCCTTGAAAAGGCCTTCAAACTCTTTCCCAAGTTTCTCCAGATCCTGACCATACTCATCATTTGGCACTAAGACACCCTCCTCCTGCATAATCCTAAAGCAGGGGAAGTGGTACAAAGAGCCAGAAATCATCTGTGCTTGCCAAAGCCTGAGCTTTGTCTCAAAACCCTTGACATCAGCATGCATTTCATGGACAAATTTACCTTTGCCTTGGAGAGAGATGTTGAGTTGGTTCAACTTTTCCGTCAGATCAACTAAGAAGGCAAGATTGGAGAGAAACCCTGGCTCTACAAACTTCTCCTTTGATTTTCCCTTCATTTCTAAAAAGACCGGTATCTCTTTTCTGAGCTCCCAAACTCTCTTCAGAGTCTTGCCTCGACTGAGCCACCTAACAGAAGAGAAGTAAGGAATATCTGGTTAACAGGCCTCAATTTCAACCATCAAAGCCTGGAACTGGCAGTGCCTCATGGCACTCCCTCTGACAAAGTTGACAAAGTCGATAACAACCTTCATATCCTCGCTATATCCAACAGTTTTGGCACAGAGAGCTTCCTGATGTATCACACAATGATAGAAGACAACATTTTCCTTGCAGAGTTCCTGTTCCTCCAATTTCCTCATTAGATAGCCTTGAAATCCATTCTTGTGACCGACCATGGCAGGAGCACCATCTGTGGCCACTCCCACCAATTTCTCATAGCCAAGGCCAGCAACCTTGTTGACTGCTAAAAAGACGTCCTTCCCAGTGCATGTTCTCTTCATTGGATAAAGTGCCAAGAGCTCCTCAGTGACATTTATCCTGCTGTCAACTCCTCTGACAAAGATCCCCATCTGTGCCATGTCACCAATGTCTGTGGATTCATCCAGGCATAGTGAATAGGCATCCATTTTTGGGGTCAACCCCTTCAGTTGTGTCTTAATCTTTCCTGACAACTCCTCCACTCTCCTGGCCATGGTTTTGTTGCTGAGGCTCACCTCATTGAAAATGCTAGCTTTCTCTGGGCACAAGACTTGAACAACTTCCTTCAGACATTCCCTGACAATTTCTCCATCTGTGAATGGCTTTCCACTCTTTGCCAGCACCTCTGCCACTTTGAAGCTGGCAAAGGTAGCCTTTTTGCTCTGCAGATCAGCCTTCTTGAAGATCTTTTGCTGACTCTGAAGCATTTTCTGTAACTCCTCTGCCTTAGAAACCCTCTGGCAGACCTGCCAACCCCAGAGTCATGAAAATCTGGAGATCCCCCCAAAAATCCTCGAAAAATCTGGAGATTTGGTATAAAATCTGGTTATCATTTGCATCAAGTCATAACATAGCATGTAGCATACTAAATTAATTTCCCCCCCCCCCCCCCCCCCCCCCAAATAACACAATGCTGTCAGTTTAATGATTCTGATTATAGCAAGAAGTTACCCTTTTTGCATAGTCCCAAATTTTCTCATCAGGCACCCAGCGTTAACAGGGAACTTCAGATTCAGGGAATGCTAGCTTCATGGCTAGAATACTTGACAAAGTGCCATCGAGCTTCATTGCCGAGCGCGTCTTATTCTTTCCGACAATTCTTTCCGAAAATGCTCGAGAGTCATTCCGCTTCAGCATTACTGTGAGGGAGGACAACAACTACCTCAGCGACACAAAATAGGTATTTGAAACGGTGACAAAGTAGTTCGGATAAGCAAAAAGTTCGGATATGCAAAAACACACACACATTAATTATAAATTCATGGATGTAATTAAAATGCTGAATCACGTTGGAATTATTTTCAATATCGTTTTAATCTGCAGGTCCTTTGGATAATAAGAAGCTCACTTCCTGGTACTAGAAGGATTTAGGTACTCAGTAAACTGGCATGCTGTTTTACATACATATTTTCCCCCTCTTCATATTATTTATATTCATATGTTCTATTTTCTCTGAGCAAATAGTCCACCGACTGCAGTGCCTTGGGGCTTGCTCCCTTTTCTGAACGAACCAAACAGCATTTTCTAGTTGTTCGTCTTTAGCAAGGCGCATGACTTTGCGAGCTGAACTTATCCCCCGACAGTCAAGGTTGTCTGCGAACTCTCGAAGTTTGGCTTCATTCTTTTATCTCCGTTATTGTCAACTTCCCTACGCCTTACTCTTCCGCTAGTCCGGCTTGACTGGCTCCATTTGATATCTTGCTTAGAATGGCTACCTTTGACTCGATCGACAAAACTACTCTTTGCGAACTACGTATAACGTAAACGATTTGGCAGATCGACGACCGTTACCAGGTTTATTATTTAATCAGCGTTCGGATAATCGTATTATATATTTTTTAAACCTGAACCCTGATCTTTAAAAAAATCAATTCCTCAGAAAGTCGGGTGAATTGGATATTCAATCGGGAGATCTGGAGATTAGTGTTGAAATCGGGTGACACCCGGCAGCATCTGGTGAGTTGGCAGATCTGCTCTGGTCTCCTTGGAAGGCATCAAAATACATTTTGAATGATCACACATCAGACTACAAATCCAGACTCATTACCTTAAACTTACTACCACTGATGTACTGGTTCGAACTGCAAAACATCCTCTTCCTTGTAAAATCGTTAAAGGATCGTTCGAGCAACTTTGACATACAAAAATACATATCATTCTCTACCAACCCTACTCGGTCATCTTCACTTCACAAATTAAACTACAAATTCACTCGCTCCTCCAACAGTAGACATTTCTACTTCAACCGCATTGCACTACTATGGAATGCACTGCCTCCTATTGACATTTCACAATCACTATTATCTATCAAGAAACAACTGGTACCGTACTTATGGCATTATTTCCTAAATCACTTTGACCCAGCCGATACATGCACTTTTCACTATCTTTGTCCTTGCGCACCATGCCATATGATCAATATTAATAGGACCCCTGATTAACTCTGATTAACTCTGTATTGTTCCTTTTACTTTTTCTTTTCTTCATTTTCAGGCTTCACCAGTTCTTGGTTCATTGACCTTCAGCAATCATTATTTCCAATATCACTCACACACATTTCACACCTGTCAACATGGCTGTAAAGTTCATAATAATAATAATAATAATAATAATAATAGTCTTTTGCATGATGGGACTTATAACGCCTCTGGATGTTGAACTGTTTGGGGACGGCGACTGTATCAGAGAAAATCAAGCAGAGTACTTATCCTTCTCCTTGGCGAAGAAAAAATCTCATCCTTGAAAACTCTGCGTTCAAGATTCACTTTCCTCTTTTTCTCTACGGACATTTTTAGCTGAAAACCCACCGTATGGGCGGAGTTTCCTGCTCGTTCAGCTACTCCAATGTTTTTCCAATCATTTTTGTCCAATCCCTTACCAACTTTCTCGCCATTTTTACTTTTATTTAGCTCCCAGATGCCTGGACCAATAATTCATCAAACCTTCTCCAAACCTGCATTTTTTGGCTTTGATGCTATTGGGCCGGATTGAAGAGCTTAGTGGGCCGGATCTGGCCCGCGGGCCGTACTTTGGTAAACACTGGTCTAGTGGTTAGGGTGTAAAATGAGTAGTAAGTTTTTTTCTCTGCTATTGCACAAGTAATTACACTATAGTTGATTGAAACACAATCATCAAATAACATTGGAAATCACAAAGAATGGGTTATGTTTTGAGACTTGATACTAAAAGTATTGAAAATAGATGAAGTATTGGAAAACCACCCACAAAAATGGTCTGGCCCCCTTCCTCATGTACTTGTATCTCTCCTGTAATGACTAAAGCAGTCAGTTACCTTTTCTCTCTACACCAACTATCTAGTCTATATTTGCTGTCTGAGAGAGCATCACTCACAAGCAGAAGTAAACTCAAGGAATTGTGTTCTCCCTTGCCAGGCTTGATATAATCTCTACAGCTTCATGAAAAATGGCATATCCATAGCTATGTTGAGGCCATGTCTAGGAGAGCTCCAGCATCCTTACCCTGATAGCTACTAGCCATAAACACTCCTGTGCAGCAAGTTCTTCTTGAATTTCCAAGCCAGTTCTCTTAGTTTTCTTAGTTTTACCATCCATACAAGCATCACGAAATATACAGCATCAACATAATGCCTAGGGCTAGGCATGCTCGAGCTAGAACTATTGCTAGGTCTAAGGCTAGTCTCATATAGATTCAATGCTAGCTCTAGCCATTAATATATCACCTACCTCAGACACTGGTCCAAGCACTAGTTTAAGTTTCCCCCCAATATATATGCACATTCCATGATGCTCTGCGATCCTTACAGACCATTTAATTTAAGGCATGTGACCCATTAATACTTGAACGATTCAACATTTGGTGAATATTGGATACATATATATGCCGTGAGTTGATACAATATTTTCCATCCCAATCCCTGTATGTACGTATATACTCCTTTCGCTCACCAATTATCAATACTATTCCCAGACAATTAGCACATTGCTTGATCCTGTCTTGAGAGCCCAAGCCCTATCCAATATTGATAATGCCACTGCACATCATAGATCATCCCATCTTGACAAACAGTCAAGAACTGAGGTCGTTTTTTTCTTTGCAAAAATACTCTATAACTTAAAATTCCTGGATGCTGAATTGAGCGGGGTTATCGAAACAAGAGAAAGTCGCACCAGTACATATAAACCATCAGTGTTCCAGGGGTGGCTCTGCCAATTTTGAGGCGGTCAGGCCAGGATGTGGGTGTGGTTGGGTGTGGTCAAAACGTGACAGATTTTTCATTTTCACATTTAAATTAAATTTAAATTGCACAGTGATTCATTAAATAAAGGTACCAAATACATGTTGTCTGCGTTCACTTTTAATGACAAATTCATTGGCAACTTCATTTAAAACAATTTTGTCCGTAAGATCTTTGTGGACATGCAATGTCATTAAATTGTTCAATCTCTCCCAAGACATTGTTGAATGCAAATAGGACTTCACACGACGCATTGCACTAAATGACCGTTCACTGGTACTATTCGTAGCAGTAGAAGTTTAGCCAAAAGCATTACTTCACTAGTTAATTCCTTCTCAGCAGGTGACAATTCTTTGAAGTATGACATTTTGTCTGAAATGTTTGATGTTGTTACTTGGTGTACAGTTACAATGTAACTATGGTTAGCCGTAAGAAGTCCAGCCTGAAAGATGGGTTCACATGGGGGTGTCGTGCGTGTAAAACTGTAAAGTCAATTCGTCATGGTTTGTATGTCTATGTCGATATTTAGATATAATAATCGAGATAATAATAATATATCTTATTGAAGGGAGCTTCTTCTCAGTCAATGCTGAGTTTGCAGACATGGCTTCTTTTAATATATTGGTGGGACAGAGAGTACCAGGTTACTGGCTGCTGCAAGTGAAGCAGGGTGCAGTCGACCAACTACGATTAATGTGTATCAGTGGTTGCGGGAAGTTTGTTTAACAGCCCTTTGTAGCTGTCCGATAATCAAAATGTTGAATCCTACTGGAATAGAGTAAGTTATACCACAAGATATATACACAGTATATAGATAATTTGATGGCGAAGATAAAGTTTAAAAGGATGAAGGCGGTTCGTCAACTTCCTCCATACCTTGATGAATTTATGTGGAGCGAGAGGACTGCCCGCACAACTGCTGAGGCTTTTGGCAGCATCCTACATGCAATCAAAACACAGTATACCCAGTATAAGTTTGCCCTCTGATGTTTTGTTTTGTTGTTGTTTTTGGTCTCAAAGTCGATGCTGCATTTGTTGTTTTATGAAGTTGAGTTAATATGAAGTGTGTTAATTTTTTGTTGTGTATTGCTGCTAATGAATATTGTTCTGTCCAGGGGTATTTGTTACTTACTTCGGGTATCCTTTCTTGATGCCTTCTGAACGCTCCATCAAAATCAAAGGACTCGCTCTACATGGTGCACGCATTTAAGATAAGCAGGGGAAAGTGCGTTTTAAAATATGTACCGCGAAAACAATTGACGCGCATGGATTTTTCGACCTCCGTCTTACTCTTTACATGATCCCAATTACCTTGGAGTCCTCTTCACTCATGAGCTTCATCAGTTGAAACAGATTTCCATCACCACGATTGTTATGACCACGTATCCCTGCCTTGCCAAAAACTTTAGACTGCTCAGAACCTTTAGAAGGCAGTGCCGATTTTTTGCTCTGTCTTGGGCCAAAGTACTAGATCTCACCTATATCTCGTGTAGTTGTTGGCATTGTAATTAATAGCTTCTCAACTGCTATCTTGTAGCACTGACTTTTCTCATGCTGTCAGATACCTAGTGTGGCATCTTTCCAATTCGTAAATCCCCGAGATAACTACAATATAAAGCATTCTAAATAGGTGAAGAATACTATAAACTTTAAAAGTTAAGTTAAAAGATCTACGAGGAAGTCGCTAAACTTACAAAAGCAGCATCGGTAGCTCCTGGCTTCTCTGTTATATGCTTAGCCTTAACAGCTTTGCAGCAGAGCTGGCAGTGCAGAGAATCTCTGGCTTCACTATAAATGTAGCCACGACCAGGTACGGAACCAGCTCGCTTGGCAAGATCTCTCCACTACCTTCTTTTTCCCGAAAGCTCTCTTAGGAAAGGCAAAGGATTCGGACGGTTGACGGGGAACTTCAGGAAGGTTATCGAACACTTCAGACGCTACACCTAAGCTCGAAGCCATGCCACAGCCAGACCGTACACAGGCTAGTCAATTGGGTAAGGGCACATGTTGACCACACCCATTTGCAATCTTTAAAAAGTTGTCCGGCCAAAACCCGAGTGGCCGGACCGTCGACGCCGCCACTGCTGTTCGTGGACTCAGGCTCCCCATTCCTCTGCTAGCTGGATGGCCAGTTACTCACTGAACTGCCTATCTCAGGCTCTCCATACCTCTGCTGATCTCCAATGTGAGGCCTAGGGGCTAACAAAATACTGACATTCATAATCTTCAAACTACATGAACATGCTCAGAGTACAGCTCAGCACTAGCTAAATTCCGTGTATCTGAAATGTGCCCAGAAGAACAACAGAAACTAAAATAAAACCTCGGAAATTCTAGTTTTATAAACTGAGGGAGGCCAAATGAATTTTCAATTGAATTTTGACTTTGAACTGCTCCATGCATGAGTTTGTGCATCATATCACGCCCGTCTACACATCGATCTTCACCTTACCAAACAGCCTTTATGCAAGCTTTACCTTACCATTGTTACAATGTATGTACACCAACAGTCTGTACTTCATTTTAACCTGTCTATACATCGATCTCCACTTTACTGTGTACTGCCTGTGCACCAGGATCCACCTATGATTTATACATCAAACTTTACCTTACCATACAATCCCCACCTTATCGCACAGAGACTAGGTGTATTTTTCTAAAATTAGCCTTGTCTGTATGCAACACTTCACTAGATACATGTGTATAGGAGTTGATATTAGTCTGTGTCCACTACCTTCCTACACCTTACCTCTTACAACCGCAGGTCGTATTTATTATCGTCATCCATAAAGTGCACCACACCATTGCAATGATCATGACAATTCTCTTTGCAATATGCCCTGATCCAGTCCAACCCCACATTCCTCTGCTTCATGGCACTTTGGGCATCTCTCTTGGTCATTGTAGAAGTCACAATATTCAAGTGGACACTATTCCCTTCACACCGCCTCAAAAACTTCTGAACAAAGTCCCCCTAATTTTCTGAATCTTCAATCACGATCTACAGAAAGTTTGGCGCGTGCATGATGGTGTGACAGAGTGATACGAGGTTGACCTTTTGCGTTTCTCTTTTGTAAGTCGACGTGATCGCTAATATTGTCTTAAGGACACTAAGGTCAAGCGAGTCATTGCTCGTAATAATAATTAAATTTAATTTCCCCCCATATAAAGGTACCTACTCAAGCAGTCTTCCTACATCTTCCAGTAAAAACACAATGATTGCTTATATAGTGCATTTGTGAGATCAAAATAACTGGGACATTTATACATGTGGTTTTCTTCTGTCTTACTCCTAGGTTAAAGCATGAGTCTATACACTAGTGTACTGGTGGTTTACTCCTGGGTTAAAGCATGTGTCTATATACTAGTGTACTGATGGTTTACTCCTGGGTTAAAGCATGAGTCTATACACTAGTGTACTGGTAGTTTACTCCTGGGTTAAAGCATGAGTCTATACACTAGTGTACTGGTGGGTTAAAGCATGAGTCTATACACTAGTGTACTGGTGGGTTAAAGCATGAGTCTATACACTAGTGTACTGGTGGGTTAAAGCATGAGTCTATACACTAGTGTACTGGTGGATTAAAGCATGAGTCTATACACTAGTGTACTGGTGGTTTAAAGCATGATTCTATACACTAGTGTACTGGTGGGTTAAAGCATGAGTCTATACACTAGTGTACTGGTGGATTAAAGCATGAGTCTATACACTAGTGTACTGGAGGGTTAAAGCATGAGTCTATACACTAGTGTACTGGTGGGTTAAAGCATGAGTCTATACACTAGTATACTGGTGGGTTAAAGCATGAGTCTATACACTAGTGTACTGATGGTTTACTCCTGGGTTAAAGCATGAGTCTATACACTAGTGTACTGATGGTTTACTCATGGGTTAAAGCACGAGTCTATACACTAGTGTACTGGTGGTTTACTCCTGGGTTAAAGCATGAGTCTATACACTAGTGTACTGGTGGTGGGTTAAAGCATTTGTCTATACACTAGTGTACTGATGGTTTACTCCTGGGTTAAAGCATGAGTCTATACACTAGTGTACTGATGGTTTACTCATGGGTTAAAGCACGAGTCTATACACTAGTGTACTGGTGGTTTACTCCTGGGTTAAAGCATGAGTCTATACAATAGTGTACTGGTGGGTTAAAGCATGAGTCTATACACTAGTGTACTGGTGGGTTAAAGCATGTGTCTATACACTAGTGTACTGGTGGGTTAAAGCACGAGTCTATACACTAGTGTACTGATGGTTCACTCATGGGTTAAAGCATGAGTCTATACACTAGTGTACTGATGGTTTACTCCTGGGTTAAAGCATGAGTCTATACACTAGTGTACTGATGGTTTACTCCTGGGTTAAAGCATGAGTCTATACACTAGTGTACTGATGGTTTACTCCTGGGTTAAAGCATGAGTCTATACACTAGTGTACTGATGGTTTACTCCTGGGTTAAAGCATGAGTCTATACACTAGTGTACTGATGGTTTACTCCTGGGTTAAAGCATGAGTCTATACACTAGTGTACTGGTGGTTTACTCCTGGGTTAAAGCACGAGTCTATACACTAGTGTACTGGTGGTTTACTCCTGGGTTAAAGCATGAGTCTATACAATAGTGTACTGATGGTTTACTCCTGGGTTAAAGCACGAGTCTATACACTAATGTACTGGTGGTTCACTCCTGGGTTAAAGCATGAGTCTATACACTAGTGTACTGATGGTTTACTCCTGGGTTAAAGCATGAGTCTATACACTAGTGTACTGATGGTTTACTCCTGGGTTAAAGCATGAGTCTATACACTAGTGTACTGATAGTTTACTCCTGGGTTAAAGCATGAGTCTATACACTCGTGTACTGATGGTTTACTCCTGGGTTAAAGCATGAGTCTATACACTAGTGTACTGATGGTTTACTCCTGGGTTAAAGCATGAGTCTATACACTAGTGTACTGATGGTTTACTCCTGGGTTAAAGCATGAGTATATACACTAGTGTACTGATGGTTTACTCCTGGGTTAAAGCATGAGTCTATACACTAGTGTACTGATGGTTTACTCCTGGGTTAAAGCATGAGTCTATACCTTTGTTTCCCAAAATCAGGCCCAGGGGCCGCCCCAGAGGTCCTGAGTCCGGCCCTTGGACGATTATCAGAAAAGACGCATTAAAAAAAAATTACACATAAATATTTAATCTGTATTTGTGGAGACACACCCTCCACATACCCTCCCCAACTGAACAGTGCCAGTCATCTTGTCTTGCATGTAATAGCTAACACATGCACAAACTGTCTTAACACCCCACCACATTACAAACACATGCACAAACTAGTTGTAATTGATCTCGGCCAAAAACCAACTGGCCTCAAGTCCCTGCAGATTTCCCCGAGATTCACTCCAATTTGCAACATTCACATCCTGTGTTTGGACTTCTCCACCTTGGACTTGGACTCCTTGAACATTGCAGCAGCGCAGCGTCGGGATGGCACTGCCAAAGAAGTGGAAGGTGGATGCGGAAAATCGAGCCTTCGATGAAGAATGGACCAAGGAATTCTTCTTCATCTCAGACAGGAGCAAGTGCCTCTGCCTCATCTGTCAAGAAAGTCTCGCTGTTACAAAGCTATTTAACATCCTGTAACACTACCACTCAAAGCATTAAGACAGGTAACTTTCAGGGCAAAAACAATTGCCTGCTTTCTGTATTACAGGTATGATGGAGTGGTAGGAGAACAACGAGTTGCCAAGGCCGAAGAGCTCAAGTCCAAGCTGTCCAGACAGCAGAACGTCTTCACCAGACCAGTCAATGAAGGCAAGGCTGCCACGAAGGCCAGCTTCATGGTGTCACAGATCATTGCCAAGTGAATGAAGCCCTTCAGAGCTGGCAAGTACATCAAGGAATGCCTGCAGGCAGTCATTGAAGTGATGATCCCCGAGAAAGCCTCCTCCTTCACTGCTGTCAGCCTGAGCAACATGACGGTCACCAGGCGGGTGGAAGATCTGTTCAAGAACCTGAAGGAGCAGCTGCACAGCCTGGCCTCGGAGTTCACAGCCTTCTCTCTTGCCCTTGATGAGAGCACAGACATCACCGACACTGCACAGCTGGCCATCTTCATTAGGGGAGTTGATGCACAGTGCAACATCACAGAGGAGCTCCTCTCTCTCTGCCCCATGAAGAACACATGCACTGGAGAGAATGCCTTCCTTGAGCTCAACATGGCCATGCAGGAGCGAAAGCTAGACTTCAAGAGGCTGGTAACAGATGGCGCACCTTCCATGCTGGGGACCAGACGAGGACTGCAAGACCAAGTCATGGCTGAGCTGGACAGGAGGCGTCTGCCACGTGACCTGGTATGGTGCCATTGCATCATCCACCAGGAAGCACTCTGTGCAAAGACTTTTGGCTTCCAGGAAGTGATGAGCAAGGTCACTTCGCATATCAACTTTATCAGAGCGCATGCCCTCAACCACAGACAGTTGAAGGAACTGTTGGAAGAGCTCGAGACCAACTATGGAGATGTGCTCTACTTCGCTTCTATCCGTTGGCTCAGCAGGGGACGCACTCTGAAACGTTTTTGGGAACTCGGAGAAGAGCTGGAGATGTTCCTTGGCATGAAGGGCCAGCCAGTCCAAGAGCTCTCTGATCTCCAGTGGCTGTGCTACTTGGCCTTTCTGGTGGACATTACAGAGAAGCTGAATTTGCTCAATGTCTCCTTGCAGGGCAAGGAGAAGCTCGTCCACAACCTGTTCGGGAGTGTGCAAGCATTTCAGGTGAAGCCGCAGCTCTGGCAGACTCAGTTGGAGGCTGGTAACCTCGATCACTTCCCTGCCATGAAGAGTCTGCAATGTGAGGACAGAGCTGATGATTTTGTTGGGCAGAGATATGCTGCAGAAGTTGGAAACCTGAAGACAGAGTTTGAGCACCGCTTTGAGCAGTTCAGGTCGAGAAGCATGGACTTTGAAATCTTCTCTATGCCATTCACAGCTGACCCAAGCAAAGCTCCGGTCGGGCTTCAGCTGGAGCTGATTGAGCTGCAGAGCAACATGGACATCAAGTCCCACTTTATGGAGAAGGAGCTGAAGGAATTCTACAAGGCCCTGCCATGCAACATGTTCCCGAACCTAGCTGCCAATGGCCAGAGGTTCTTGCCATGTTTGGCATTCATACATCTGTGAGTAGTTTTTCTCCAGGATCAAGTACGCCAAGTTCAGCTGAGTTTGATCTCTGATGCACACTTGGAAGACACTGTGAGAGTGGCTTCTTCCCATCTCAAGCCTGATATCGATGTCATCATGGAACAGCAAAAGCAATTCCATGTTTCACATAATTGTGATTGCTTCGTGCAACTGTCATGTGTTTTCTGCTTCACATGTACCAGAAATACAGAAGCAAGATTGTTCTAGTCCTATTCCCCCCCCCCTCCCCCCTCCCAATGGCCTCCGGCCCTCGACACACTCAGGGTAGTCCCCACCGGCCCCTGGGCTAAAAAGTTTGGGAAACACTGGGACTCTATACACTAGTGTACTGATAGTTTACTCATGCTGTACCAATGTTCTCCTCATGACGTACACAGGAAATACTACTAGAGTCTATATATCCACATTCACTTTGGCTAGTTGAAAAATTGTGATAAAACTCTATTCCAATATGATATCACAGATAAAAGACCATAGTGCTAGGAGACTGAATGGACATAGTGGAATTTCTTGATGTTCTGAGAAGCTTCTCATAAATTATCGTATGATATTACACCAAAATGACAGTAACTTCGAAGGCTTATTATATGAAGAACCAGTGAATACCATATTCAAAGCGAATAACATACAATTTAATAGTGCTAATGCTGAGCCTGTCTAGGGCCTCCACATGCATAACACATTGTAACATTAGCTAACCCAATCAAATATTGACTTTTCTCCATGAAGTTTCTATAGGTACAAATTACTGTTAAATCTTTCATGTCTGGTTGGAGCAAGTAGAGCCGGCGCACTTCCAAGAGCTGACCTATACACTGACTTAAAGGTTCATGTGGGATTGCTGAGGTCATGCATGACCTGGATGAATATTAGGAGAAATTTAGGGCAGGACACTCTCCAGCAAGTTGGTCTCCATGTCACGTGTTGAGTCTGTCAAGTGATGTCCAGGAATTGTAGATGCACTTGGTTCTGAATGCTGCATGGTAGTTACTGCTGTGTCAATTTAACAGTCTGTCATATCACCACCTATCATACTTCATCCTCAATCTGATTGGTTATCCATTTCATCCAACGTATTTTCAACTCGTCCATCTTTGTCAAAAAGTTAATTTTCTCTGTCCATGCCCACAAAACTCCACACGTTCTCTAGTTACGTCTTGTTAATGATCATACTCTGTGTTATGCCGGTCTGGCCGTTCTTTAATTTCATCTCTCTCACTTGCTGTTGTTGGTACTCTGTTGTTATGTCTGTTTGTTGTTGTACATTGTAATAGCTCATCTTCTTTCACTTCCTCTGTGATTGAAGATAATGTTGGATACATTTCTCTTGGTGAAAACGCATGTAAACCCTTTGATGCATTGCCATTATTATCAATTTGGGTGGCAAGTTTTTGCAGCAATTGCTCCTTTAACTATTCCATGTAATGTTTGGTGATGGTCAGTATTGCATTTCAAAACTATATCAGCGACCATCTGGCCATCCTTCAACCCCTCCAGCACATGCCGCAATCATTCCAACTTGACCGTCTTCCCGTTGCTATACGTGTTTGTTACTCTGAAGAGAGCAGTAGCTGCTTCAGGAATTTCAGACAAACATATTGGAATTTAAAATAAATTGGAAACTTAGAACCATCCTGCCATTGCTATATAAAATATTATGAAGCATCTTTGGGATAAATAGTCAGACGATAAAATGGAGCATAGGAGCGTAAACAATCACAAGAGAATTATCCAAAAATATTGGACTCAATTGTCAAAAATATATTATATACCAAAAATTGACCTTTACCTTTAAAATAATATACACCAAAATAAATTAATTGTTGGTAATTATGAAAAGAGTATTCTGCTACTAAAATTGCTATGAATTGACTTATGGTACTCTAGTTATGGGTAGAGGGGGGGGGGTTGAAGAAAAGAGATGAAAGAAGTCCAACATCCTTGAAGACGAAATTTTAATGGTTTTTTGCTTCCTGTTTGCAAGACATGCAAGACATGCTGAAAAAACCTTTATGAGCTAAAGGCCAAAGTGACTTTTTAGCTTGTTTGTGTGTGTATAATGTGTGTATATGTATGTGTGTGTGCATGTGTGATGTCTGCTTTTGGCATCTGCCATTTTGAAATAGGGTCAAATCAATACAGGAAGCACTACTGCATAAATCACACGACGTGATATGCTCAGGCCTAGGCCTACCCACGTCATCACTTCTGAACAACAACATAAGAACCTGCAACTACACTTGATATCACCCAAATAGCCGACACGAGTGTATGATAATTTCACGTATGATGACCCCTTACCTGCCTTCAAGTAACTAGAAGAGTCCACTATTCAGGACGAAGTAGTTTGGAGTTGGTCACACCAGTCCACGTAGATAGAATTTCTAAGTGTGCCTTTAAACTAGTGGACAGCATATATACCCTGGTTCAAGTCAACAGACCTTGGCTTGCTTCAGCTTTACAAACCACTTGTTAGCCACCTATTAGTTACGCAACTCCAGTGTGGGATCCACACTGTACTGTACACTGCAGGACTGTTAAGAGAGTAAAACAATTTTCATATAGGATGACATCTGGAAATTGGACTGAAGATTATATGATCTGTTGTCCTGGCGTGGCCTTCTAAGTTTTCAAGAGAGGGGAACACCCCAAAACTGTGCCGTCACAATGTCCTACTCATCCCCCCAATAGAATAGAGGTAAGTGAACATGAGGTTAAGAAGCTTTAGTTCAGCAATCCTGACCGTCCTACCCACTAGGACAACCTCGTTCAAGTATTCTTCTTTCCTCATGTTATTTTGCTTTGGAACTCTCTACTGCTCAAGACTCAATCCTGTAGTTCATTGGATGGGATTAAGAGACACCTAAAAACATTATTCCACTGGCAATATTATTATTCTTGGCGAACTCTCAGTAAATTACAATGACATTTTTATAATCAACTTGAAATTTACTCTATCAACATTTCAGCTAGATACTCTAGGCTTCATAAGAAATAATGTTGACAAAGGCTAGAACATCTAAGATCGAGAGAGTAAATTCAAAGTAAATTTTTGAGAAAAAGTCATTGTTATCTTTAACATTTTTATCTCCTCTTCCCGTTGGGGGATCATTTATGTTAGAACAGTTGTGATTACTACTGATGTTCCTTATGCTTTGTGCAAAATTAGCAAATTTATAAAATAATTTTTTAAAGTAGGTATATATCACTTGCTTGCAGCTCTCATTGTACAGAATGCACCTGTGCACAGTGGGTGTGGTCAGTTGGCTGTTTATTGAACGAAGGGAGAAAACCATAAAATACAAGCATTTAACAAAAAAAATGTGGTTAAGAATTTGGAGCTCCATAGATTCTGCACTCACTGTTTGAACTTGATGTTATATACAGGTCTCCCTGTGTTCTCTCTTTTGATACTAAAAATGTTGTGGAGGTATGGTTACCTGCAGCCAAAGTGGAGGTTACCTTAAAATCTCGGTGCCTGAACTTGCTGTAGTTGAGGCTCCTGATAGGAAAGCCTAGAAGTTTTGAAATTGGTATCTGTGGCAAGAGGAAATCCGATTCTATATGATAAGATTGCGATGATAATTTTTTTTAATTCCCGGAGTCCATTACTGGCTCACTAGTGTGTAGGCTCTGCAATCCAATGTACCAAGGGAGCCCGGCCAGCTGTGGCCATGTGCACATATCAGACCACCTGTGGATCAGTCAACTGTGATGCACAGCTCTTCCAGGATCTCCACTAACTCAAAAAATACCTTCTAGGTGTTCCAATGCACCATACTCATACATACCTCATTATGATGGTTTGTGGGGGGAGCCACACCTGCAGCTAATTCAGCCACTCGGATTTTGAGGTCCCCTCACTTAAGCTGACGGTAACTATGACATAGTTATACCCATGCAAGTGTGTTTTTTGGTATCTTGAAAGAGATCACACAGAGAAATTTGTATGTGTGTGTTTGGTGTCTGCCATTTTTAAATAGGAAATTTTGGCAGCTAGGCCTTGGCCCATTAAGCCAGCATAATTTTGAAGATAATAGACGCCAAAAGCATAGAGCATAAATAATGCTAGCATAGACCACATTTAAATGGGTTCAGTCATGAGTCATTAAACTCGCATTCAGTACAACATTGGCAATTACAAATTCAGAGCACTAATTACGTTTCTTTATTGTATTGGAGCATAATGTTGTTTGGGACCAGGGAACGGTAGCGGGATAAGGCAGGTTATTCCCGGGAGATATGATAATAGAAGACTTTACTGTCCACAACTTGAGCTGGCTCCTTTAAGTAGGCTGCCAGCCAGTGAAACCCAGTCAGGACCAATATGCATACTAATTATTAGGGTCAACGGTTGTCACAGGGTGACCTATGCATGGAAGACTTCAAAGGCCCTAACAAGTTAGAACCTGGAGAATATCATATGTGTTTGGTGTTGACTAGCATTGACTGCACAACATGCAAAACACTGTGTGACATTCCATTGGACAACTAGGGATGTACTTATGCAGTATGGTCATACTGACTAAGGAGTCAAGTTTCAGAGTCATTGATGATTACAGTCTAGAGATATAGCCATTTTTGTCCATGCTTCTTCATCCTTTTCACTTGAAGATGGGGGGCATGGGCTCCATAAAAGTGGTGGCAAGCTATCTCAGTCACTGCTTGAGCTATGGAGCTACTACACATAGCTAATTCAATGCTGAATCCTACCATGCCTACTGAGCATGCCCAGCAAGAAGCAGGAGCACTGCACATGCCAATTTCTTGACCTTTCATTCCATTCTTTCTTTGCCCTTTGTTGTTTGGAAGATGCCAAAGGCTAGAAGCAAAGGATATGCCAAGAAAAGGCCAAAGGTCTTCCTAAAGAAGAAAGCTACTGCTCCAGTGACAGTTCCAGAGCCAGTGCCAGCTCCACTGCCAGTCACTCCCTCTCCTATTCATGTTACTACCTCTCCAGCCCTTGACACTCTTGTGCAAGTTATGACTGCCTCTAGGAAAAAAGCTGGCTCTGTCATCTCCTCAATTTTTGCTCTCTGCCTCTGTGTCCGATTCTGCTGACCCTTCTGCTGTCCCTTCTTCCTCATCCTCAGGTATGAGTGGCGATAGGTAGAGGGGGGAGATGACTGGCTACAGTATTTACAACAACCAGGTTGAGATCTGCCATCAGTCAGGTTGGGGTGTGTGGAGGTTCCCTCACTCTTGTTGAGAGTTTTTCTAGGAGGAACGGTTTGGTTACAAAGGTCTCCATCGAGTGTACCAGGCTCAGTTGTAGAAATTCTGTTGTCTTGTCAGATCCCCTCACAGAAGAGGCTGCAGCATTGAATAAGCAAGCTATTCTTAGGGTTAGGATGACTGGTGGAGGTAGAGCTACTCTAGCTAACCTGTGTGCATGCATGGACTTGCCACCTCCTCTTTCAGAAAGGAATTGGGTGAAGCACAATATAGAGTTTGGGGCTGTGTGTACCAAGGTTGCTACAATCAATAACCTGTATTTGAGTGATATACAAATAGTATAAACGGCAAAATGGCATAGTATATGTTATAACTTTGCAAACCTCTACATTCCCTGCAGGAATAGCAATGGCACGCAGGTGACTTGAATCTCTGGCTACCATTGGAAGCTGACATTTTCTTCTATAGTTGAAGAAATTATCTTCCTCAATGCGGAATAACACGCTAAGTAAGAAATCCACTCTTCTGTTTACTTTCCCTTTTAGGTAGGTAGTTTTCAGTTTGTTGTGAAAGCTGCATGTAATGTACATACTCTAATAATGTTCATAGTGCAGTGCAAAGTGTATGACCAAGTGATACGTACGTGCGTACCTCTCCAAGTACATGTTGGTGTCTGTATCAGCATGTGGAAAATGCCTGTGACACTTGGCCCATTTTTCTATTTAATCATTACCAAAAAAACAACTGAAGGGCAATATTCTGTTTGCTTACCAGGACGGCTTTGATACTGTTGTTTGAAGTAGTTGATAAAATCGTGTTCTTTGCTGATCCAGTGTAGAATGAATTGATCCAATAGAGTGTTGAACTTGCTCAAATTGTGTTCGTCAATCAGAATGCACAATGTTTGGTAAATTTTGACCTGATTGTCAGGTGTGCAACTCCTTAGGTGGTTCTTCCATGATCTGAATACTAGCATGTCATTTTATATACCAGTTATTGTTCTGTACCTGTGAACATGCCAGTGGCAGAGTAAGTGCCTAAGTGTTGGTCCAAATACATGAGTTGCTGCATTCCAGGCAGTATTATCTGCAATTGAAATAAAATATGCTGTTATGGTGAGTGAGCTGGAATTGAAGTAAAATATTTATACCATCATCAGTCATCAGTATAGAGACTGTTGATAGTGGTGACCGGTTCTTGATGCTCTGTAGAAACAATTCCACTACTTCTGTGGTTTCTTGGTCAGATATGCACCAGGCTATTGGCTGTCCTAAATCATTATCACAGATCATGTATATTTATTATTTTTATAACTGTATATATTATAGGTACCTTGGCCAAACTTGTCTGGAACAACACAGGTGATCAGCTTAAAGCGGTAAGCATTAGTACAGTGTGTACTATCAATGCAAACTATTTTACTGCAAAATTGTCTGTAAAGTTCCATTTGAAATTCTGTTTGCACCGCTAGAACAAATGAATCTTTCACAAGTGTGGGGTGGTCTTCCAGAGTCATTCCTTGTGGTTTATAAATTAGAATTGGATCAAAAGGCTCTTGCTGGATTTCTCGCACAAGAATGCTGACAGACATTGCATCATTTTCATGCCTTTTTATATGTCTGTCCAGAACAGACACTCGGATGTTTCGAACATCTTGATTTGATAGGAAATGTTTTCGTGATGCAGCTTGGGAAAAATCTTGCCGTTTTGCACGATGGCCAACTTTCTCTCTAACATCTGAAATGTTATACTGTACATGCATGGTGTCATCTAATTTGAAGTTTGCCAATCGAAACCATACCTTCAAGTATTCTTTCAGCAGGAATACCCTTGCTAACTTTCAGAGCCACTTCTCCTCGTATGCTTTTAGGCAGTGGAAGATGTGGTAGTTCTGCAACCCCTAGCTGGTGGTTGGTATGAGCCGTAATATACTGGACTTTCACATGATGGTCGAAATATTCATCCACATACATTCTAGATAGGCAGACATCATTTATCTTGCGGGTAGATTTTTGATGGAGTCTCTTTTGATCTGTTCTTCTCTCTGAGGAATTGTAATGATACTCACCATCGCGACAGCAAGAATAGTAGTAGGTGACCTTTATTGCTGTTTATGCAAATTACATTTAAAATAATAAATATGATTCTAATATGGTTACATTTACCATCAGTAGCTTTTGGCTGATAGGAAGTTTGTCGCTGTATGTATGTGGTGTATGTTGTTTCCTCCTCCAATCCTTTCCACTTGTGAAACTCTTCAATTGAATCAAATTTGAGGTTCTTTGTTCCTGCATTTGTAAGTGGAACCCATTGAAACCAGTATTTGTTTTGTCCTTAACCGATTATTGATGATAGACGCAGATCTGTCTACGCATGCCCAACGCTATGCGCTGCTTTATTAAAATAGAATCAAACCTACATCCGGTTAGGGTATTTGGAAAGCAAAATTGAAGACCGCCGAAATTTTGAAGCTTCTCCAAAGTCTTTGGGTTTGGATCTTTACTCCAGTTTCTGGAAGCTCTTTTGTATCCAATATATATACTACATGTGTCTCTATTTAGCCATGGGTATACAACAGGTATAGACATTATATATACTACATGTGTCTCTATTTAGCCATGGAGTACAACAAGTATAGATATATTATATATACTACATCTAGCACACTCCTGACCTAGATACATCTAGCACACTCCTGACCTAGATACATCTAGCACACTCCTGACCTAGATACACCTAGCACACTCCTGACCTAGATACATCTAGCACACTCCTGACCTAGATACATCTAGCACACTCCTGACCTAGATACACCTAGCACACTCCTGACCTAGATACATCTAGCACACTCCTGACCTAGATACATCTAGCACACTCCTGACCTAGATACACCTAGCACACTCCTGACCTAGATACATCTAGCACACTCCTGGCCTAGATACATCTAGCACACTCCTGACCTAGATACACCTAGCACACTCCTGACCTAGATACACCTAGCACACTCCCGACCTAGATACACCTAGCACACTCCCGACCTAGATACATCTAGCACACTCCTGACCTAGATACACCTAGCACAGCTCAGGTCTTTACTATCAAATTGTCGACTTCCCTACACCATCTACACCATCATAGTTCTCTTGCAAATGTCACGTTTCTGCTGGATGGAGAGCACCTTCTTTTTCTTTTTACCTCGAAACTCCATCATGTTGTTGGTGGCTACAAGTAAACTGGCCGCACATGATCGACGTTCAAATTATTCCCTTTTTTTCTCGTTCGGATAATTGACAGTTTGGTTGATTGACGTTCGGATAATCGAGGTTCCACTGTAGTTCACTATTTAAAGGATCACTATCATGGGTTCCATACTCATCCATATGCATTTAGTTTGAATAGTAGTTCTAGCTTCTAATAATAACTTCAGAGTGCACATTATTTGGATAGCTTGTAATTATAACTTCAATGCCTAGTCTACTAAATAATCCTTCAATGCATCTCAGTTCAAGCACATTGCATTGGATTTAACAAAAAAGAATTCAGGTTGTACTAGGCAAGCTGCTGAGTCTATGCTAGTGATCCTTCTATGCTAGTGATCCTTACCATGTTTGATGCTAATAATAACTAGAGCTGACAAAATTATAGTATACCTACGGTTATATTTACCCAGTGAATCGTCGTGTGATGACTGACAATGACCCAACAAGAGTTTCATGGTACGGAATGGAGACAAGTCACACTTGAATGGGCAGAAGAAGCGGCTAGCTTGTTTCTTGGTGTTCATTTCAAACTGATGTTCTTCTTCCAGGTGTGAGGACAGTCGATCTCTCCGTGAAAAGAATTTTCCACATGCTATACAGGAAAACTTCTCTTGCAATGCTTATGTGTGTATGTGTTTGTGTTAGTTTAATAATACAAGTATATATTCATGGATTAACATTTTTAATTTTGTTACCGTTGTCATGGTCACTTCTTGTAATGAGATCTAGATATTGTAGATAATCAATAATTATGGATTATACGTATGTTTTTGGTATTTACCATTGTCTGGGGCGTTTCGTGCCATAAGATCTAGATAATCATATATACGGATGTAGCATATATAAGTAAGAATTATGCACAATCTTGGAATTCTTGTTACCATTGTCTGGGACACTTCCTGCCTCTAGAGGCTCTGCCTTGACCAAGAGATATCCTGGAAAAAAAAGAATTGTTTTTGGCCTTCATGGGTTTACAAGGACAAGGGGGTGGTGCTTGGGGATGTCCCCTACAATTTCTGGGAAAACCAAATGAATGCAAATTAAGCTATAATGCTCAAACTTAGTGATTAACACCCCTTAAAATTAACACCCCTGTCTATGGCTATAATAAATTTGTTACCAATGTCTGGGGCACTTCCTGCCCTGAAGATCTAAATAATCATAATCATCATTGGACACATATTCTTGTAATTCCTGTTACCATTATCTGGGTCACTTCCTGCTTCAAGATCTAAAGATTCTGCACCAGCTACTAAGGGAAGCCCTGGGTCTTCAGCTGTTCTGGAAGCCATGCTACACTCCCGCCAGTTGAGCGGTTTCTGAAAAGGTCAACGTGCAAATGTTATGCGCATGCGCTAACGAGGACACGGCGCTTGAAAAGGTTAGAGTTCATTTGTCATCTCGCTAACGGGACTCAATTTTAACTATCTTTCGCGCACCCCGTGGTAAAAAATTACTTGTTCGCATAATTTTTAATTAATGTTTACGCGAGCGATGTCGAGTTTGCGCGCTTATGGCAATTGCCCACACTGCCTTACAATGTAATGTCTACCTATTATCACACCTCCAACAGCCAATGAGGAGCTGCCACATTCATTACATCATACACACATGAATCAGTCTATACTTGCATACTTCTACCCTTTTCGCAACAAGTATAGCAAGTGTGGGCTTTGCGATTGATGCACGATTACTAACTCCAGGTGTTCCTTCACTGCATCATCCATTAACCTCGCTTTCATGATGTCCAGTCTGTAAGGTGGTCTGCTGATGGGATACGCTGTTCCCGTCTCAATTTTTATGTTTGTTTTCATTGTAAGTCCTGGAAGGCTTAGTACCAAACCCAAATGCCTCTTGACAACTCCTTGAACTTCTTTCTTATCTTCTTCCGTCAATCCTTTGCTTAGGGGCATGCCTTCCCTCTCTTCTTCTCCCTGTGGTCCGAACTTATCAACTTCTTCAACTGTGCTGACCAATATGCAGCCTGCCACCGGCGATACGAATTCCTTGAGATAGTTTGTGTCTCCGTACTTTCCTTCTTGGATGATCTGAGTTGATAAGTGGTGTCGTCAATCTTTTCCTCAATCATGTACGGTCCTTCCCATTCTGTGTCCATCTTGGGACCAAGTATCGGTGCTCGGAGCATTACCAACTCTCCTTTTCGAAATGTTCCTTCTCTAGTCCTTTTGTCAAAGTGTTCTTTGTGATCTTTCTTTTTGGTTTCTTCATTTTTTCTTGCCAAGTCCCCATCCAATCGATCTTGTATCGACGTTATGTAGGCAATTATGTTCTTGGGTGTTGTTGCATTTCCAGTCCATTTTTCTTTGAGTGCTTGCAGTGGTCCACATATTTGTCATCCATAGTTCTGATGGAGTGAACACAGTTAGGTCATTTGGCAATCTTCTGTACTCTCCCAACAGGAAAGGCAACACCAGATCCCATATTTCTTGCTAGTCTTCCTCATCATCATTTTTAGCATAGCATTGAATCACTCTACCATTCCGTCTGTAGCAGAATGGTATGGGATAGTAGTAATGCTCTTCACTCCCAGTAATCTGTACAGCTCTTTCATTGGCCTGCTCGTGAAATTCTGTCCGCAATCTGTTAGGATTTCATCAGGTACACCTACACGAGTGAATAAAATCATTAGTTCATCAGCCACTGTGACGCTGTCCATAGCACGTAGTGGAAATGCACATGGCCACCGAGTAGCATAGTCCATGATGACTAATCCAAACCTCTTCCCTTCAACTGTGGTTGGAAGGGGACAAATGTCCATTGCAATGCAAGCAGATGGTATCTCGATAACTGGCAGAGGTTGTAATGTTGCTGGTGGGATGATGTTGCCATGCTGTACTTTGACAGGCATTGCCTTGCACAGTTTCTTGACACCTGCATGTACGCCTGGCCAGAAATAATCGTCCAGTATTCTCTGGGTGGTGCTGTCTTGGCCTAAATGTCCAGGCCGATGTGCCAGTGACAATACCATCGATCGAAATGATGCCGGCAAACACAAATGTGTCATTTCATTTCCCATTCTATCCTTTAACAACTTCCATAGCAACCCGTCCTCCACAATAAAAACAGCATCTCCCTTCTCCACCTTCCTCCATAACCTTTTCAAAGTCTCATCTGCCTTCTGCCCACTCCTCAGTGTTTGGATGTCCACATCCAGAGGATGTCCATGTAACTTGCTGCAGTAGTCTGCTCTACCCCGTCACCTCAAAGCTCGGCTGTCCTTCAGTGGTAGTATGTCTTCCTCCAACTCCTTATCTGTGAGCTCATTCCTTCCTTCAGCATCGTCAATCTCTTCAATTTATGATTCTGAGTCCTCCCTACTAGCGGTTTCTCCCTCACTACTGTTGTGTTCTTCAGGGATGTCCTTCTTCAAATGGATCTTTCTGTTAGCTCTTTGTCATAGCCTTCATTGTCTTCTGAACCCTCAGAGAGCTCTGCTTCTCCTTCCTTGTGATCTTGGGGTAGTTCCTGTAGCTCCTTGCTTTGTGCCGACCATGTCCTGACAATGTTGATGAATATGTCGTAAAAAAGACATTTTCCCATCTCCCACATCCTGGCATATCCATCCCAGCAGTGCATCATGCTTCAAATTCTTTATGACTAACACTTCCAAATTTTGACTTACTCCATCCACCTCTACTTCAAACTTGGAAAACGGAAATTCTCCTCCCGTGCCATTGAATGCTCCAGCATATCTTGTCTTGCCAGTATATTGGTCTGCTTTCACCAGAACCTGGTTGACCACTGTCTGTGCAGCCTCCGTATCCAACAAGATGTTGTGACATTGAGTCCACCGACTGTCCCACTCACAGTTGCTTTCCTATCGATCTCTGTCTCAAGAAGGTCTAGTTCCTGGCATTGAGTGAGAGAGTTGACCAGACTTATGTCTTCCAACTTGATCTTGTTCACATTTACTTTAGTGTGGCACTCTGTGGCAAAGTGCCCTGGTTGGTTGCACTTAAAGCACCTCGATTTATACTGCTTGTCATACTTGAATGGTGTCTTCCCTGGCATTGACATCTGTTCCCTCTCCTTGTTAAGCTTACTTGGAACATCTTCTCTGGTTTCTTCTCGATCTCTTTGATAATAACTCCTTTTAATGGGTGGGCAGCTTCTATCCTCCCGCCTGTTCTTCTAGCAGTCTCTCTGCTTCTGAACTGGTGTTATAGTTCCACCCTCGGATACTCATAAAGTCATCTCCTGCTTCCATTCCTTCCCTGACTGTCTTTGGCGTTCGGTCTCTGACATACGTGGCTAGTTGCCTGGGCATTCCCTTCAATAAAAAATGCAGAGTAATCAGCCCTGCCACCTCCTCCAGGCTCGTGCAGTCTGCAATCTACTTTCTTGCAATTGACTTTCCTTGGTCTCATGCTATCACCCACATCTCTCCTAACTGTCTCTTAAGTTGGTCCAACTTTGTTCTGTAGGTCGTCTGAGTCACCTGAAAGTGGTTAAAGAGTGCCTTCTTCACTGTGTCATAGTCGAGTCGCTCGCTCTCCTCCAAATTAATGTAGACCCAGTTGGGGTGGCGGTCTAACATTGGAGCCAAATAAAGTGTCCACTCTGATTTGTCCACCAGGTAGGTAGACATACGTGCCTGAAAAGAAGAGAAGTAAGTCTCTACCTCCTCTCCTGGTGCCATCTTGCGAAACCTTTCCACCTTCTCTCTGCGTCCTGAGTCTGTTCTTAGAAAGGACTCTTTATCTCACTTGATCCGCTCCGTGTCATTCCTCCAGTTCTCAGCAATAGCTCTTCCCAAGTCTCACTTGCAGTTCCATCTCTTCTCGATGCTCTCGCTCTGCATTTGGCCTCTTCCTTACACTGTTGTTCTCTCCCTTCCTCATCTTCTCTACATTCTTGAGCCCTCTGTTGCATCTCACCTCTCCATTCCTTGTTCCACTGTTCCTTCATCTGGAGGATCTGTGTCATGATCTCTGTTGTCATTACCACATCTCCTTGGTCCATGTTTCCTCAAGTTTGGATGTCTGTCTTGTCTCTCATTTCGAAGCCATTTTATCACCAAGCACTTTAAAACACAAGGAAAGCCTTGGTTCAATTCAACAGTTCACACAATCAACCTTGCAATCGATACAACAAGTAGCTCAGCTAAGCTATTGGCTAGTAGTCTGGTCTGTAGCTAGTAGAAACACTTGCTATCCCACCGCTGCAATTGTCCAAGGGCACTCTTCTCAAATGCACTCAGAACTGTCTCTCACAAGTGGTACTCAATACGCTGCCACAAGTAGTGCACTCACTACCAATATGCTCCTCAACACAAGCTCATAATATTTATTATTACAGTCACACACTTCACAACTCCAGCACAAGGACTGACTGATGGACCGACCCAGCCTGTAATACACTGCTGCCCTTAAGTAGTCTGGCAGCCCAGCCTTGTTATTACCATATTATGGTCACAACACAGATGTAACACAATTAACCACGACCAATCACAACTGACAGTGCCTCAACTAACACACATACAAATGTTCTGTGGGTTTAGTCTTTAATCGCTACATTAATTTACACATTCCATTGAGTCTCATCGCTCATTTTAATAGTTCAAGCGTCCTTCTTCTCTGTTCCTTGCAGAATCATTCTTGCTTTTCCATGACCACAAGACCACCCTACGACAGTGTCTCATTATTCCTGATGAAGGCTAGAGCATCTAGTCAAAACATCGAGTGAATACAATTTGTGATTATTAAGAAGGTGATTATAATGTTATTAGATCAACTTAGAGTAATAATAATAATAATAATAATAATAATAATAATAATAATAATAATAATAATAATAATAATAATAATAATAATAATAATAATAATAATAATAATAATAATAATAATAATAATAATAATAATAATAATAATAATAATAATAATAATAATAATAATAATAATAATAATAATAATAATAATAATAATAATAATAATAATAATAATAATAATAATAACTCTCAATGAACTAGCATTTGACATAACATCAAGGTCATCTTCTCAATAATCAACTTCAAATTTTATTCACTCGACGTTTTTCCTGGTGAAGACTAGAGCATCTAGTCAAAACGTCGAGTGACTAAAATTTGAAGTTGATTATTATTTTAATAATAATAATAATAATAATAATAATAATAATAATAATAATAATAATAATAATAATAATAATAATAATAATAATAATAATAATAATAATAATAATAATAATAATAATAATAATAATAATAATAATAATAATAATAATAATAATAATAATAATAATGATGATGATGATGATGATGATGATGATGATAAAATGGTAGTGATAATAGTAAAAAATATAATATATAATAATATTTCATCGAGTCTTTGGGGGTCATCAGGGCCAGGTCGATGGCTTTCTTGAAGGAGCTCAGCCTCAGAATATGGCAAAGAACTGGGAAGGTGAATACCTGTGCTGACCTCCTTCATCGTCCCTCAGTGGCCATCCAGAGGGAGAATGCCTTATCTGTTTATGGGGTCGGTCGGGAGTTGAACTTGTCATTTGCTTTTTAGTTATGTATTATGTATGCATATTTATCTATTAGTTATTAGTTATGATTCTAGTTATATATTTAAGTTCTCCCAAACACTTGGCTGATTGCCCAGAGAAACCAGCACTGAAGCGCATTGCCACATTGTACAGCGACCGAAATACTTCGCACAAGATACTCAACTTGAAATTTACTCCTTTGATGTTTTGGATAGATGCTATAATTATAGTCAAAACATCAAAAGAGTAAATTTCAAGTTGATTATTGAGAAGGTCATTGTAATTTCGTTATGTCAAATTAGAGTTCGTTTAGAATATATCTGAATGTAATACCACAACCCACTTAACAAAATAATAATAACTTAACTAACTTAGTGACCCCCCACTGGGGGCAGGATGGCTTACCAAGTCATGAGTGGCAGCAGGTGAGGCCAAGAAGGCAGAGGAGGCAAGCTGCACTGGACTCCTGATTCCAAGCCCCCCTACCCCATAGGAGAGTAGCCTGCAACCAAGAACGGACATCCTTAGAAAAGTTACCACTCACGATTGACTTGCGACTCTCATGATTATCTATCAGGATAGGAGAGAGAAAACGTGGAGAAGTTCTGCGGGTATATAGAAGCTTAAGGATAGAAAATGAACTATGCAGCAGGATCGAGGCATTCTGAGCAGAAATGAATCTGAATCTGTCCCCCATGACCTCAAGGGCACTGATTTTGACCACGAGAACAGTTGAGACAGAATCCACCCTACCCAGAGGAGAACCCAGGAGACAGGCATCAGAGGGATCAACCACATGAGCTCCTGGGATAGAGCATAAGATGGTTCCTCTCGAAACTGCACCATGGCAAATGATCTCTGACTTGTTGTTGTTCAAAATTAACCCAATCTTTTAGGTTTGTTTGGTGAGCTTAAGATCATGAATTATATCTTCCGGTGAGCCCTCCAATGACAACTGAATGCAGTTATGTTTGAGACAGAAAAGGAGAGGGCCAAGAGGATCTCCCTGCCACTCCCCTTCAGCTGATTGCAAAGATTGGTCACCCCAGAACAAGGAGGATGGTGAAGAGTATATACACAGAATGAACAAAAAGGTAGATTACATGTGCTAAGGTATAGACAGCTTCCAATATCTAGTCTCTGCGCATGAAATTGAAAGCATATTTAATGTCAAACTTTACTACTACTGCGTGGTTAGGCATAATAAAAATTGATCCCAAAACTCAACTGCCTGGGTGCTAGCAGGGATGCCATGTCCTTGCTGACCACATTCCCAGCTACCTTGGCCACTAGGCGATGAAGGGTGTGAGATGTACTATTTTATTATTCGACAAGTTTATAGAGAGAACGAAAGACGCAAGAATACACTAACTCAGTAACTCTGAAACTGAATGATTACTGTGTAACTGCACGAGTTCACATGGTCAGCATAGATTGATATAATGCATGATGTCACAGGAAATGATAATAAGTAAGTCCAAAGTTCAGTTCACTACACCACTTCCCCCCAGGGTGTTACGACACGTATGATGAGAGAGACTTAGGGAAGTGAACACGACGTCCATGCGGTAGGGATTGTGGTGGAAGGGACAGCTTGTGAGGTACCGTATTCAGTATCCATGTACGCTGGCTTCAGATGATCAATCAAGACTGTATCATGACGACTATTGATGTTAACTGTAAAATGTTTATCAGATTACTGAAAAAGGTATCATAGGGGGCCTGTAAAGGCTTGCATGCCGAACAAAAACATGAGTGGCTGTAGCTAGACCATCAGTGATGTGAGAGTTCCGCTGGGTGTGATGGGGTGAAACAGGTCTAATAGTTCGCATTTGGGTTTGTAGTTGCTGAACAAAGTCTGAGGGGTCAGGCAGAGAGTTGGGTTGAAAAATTCTCCCGGTAGACGTAGGGTTGTGCCGTAAACTATCTCTGCAGCCTTTGAGGAGATGTACTCCTTGAGGGCAGTCCTGATACCTAGTAGTATGAGTGGCATAATGTCCATCCAGGCCTCAGGGTTGGGTTGTGCTTTGATAGCAGCTTTGATCTTACAATGAAAACGTTCAACCATGCCATTAGTTTGTGGGTGGTATGCCGTAGTCCGCTCGTTTGGATCCAAGAAGTGGCATGAGTTTAGTCCAGAGATTAGATTCAAATTGACGTCCATGGTCGGTAACAATGGTTGAGGGTACACCAAATCACGAAATTCAGCCGCTGTGAGGAAAGCCTGAGCCACAACCTCTGCAGTGATTGAAGTGAGTGGTATAGCTTCAGGCCAATGTGTGAAGCGATCAACACAAGTTAGTCGGTATCGAAATCCCCGAGATGATGGTAGCGGTCCAACCAGATCAATGTGAATGACATCGAAGCGAGCTTTCGGGAGAGGAAAGGATGAGAGTGGGGCCGTTGTATGTCTATGGATCTTAGCCCGTTGACACTGTAAATACGAGCGAGTCCAGCGACGAACATCTGTGTTTATATACCAGGCCATACAAATCGAGAAGTGATTAGATTCTGAGTTGCTCAGATACCAGGATGGGATAGACCATGGAGAGAGTCAAACACTGTGTGTCTCCAAGGAAGTGGTACCAGAGGATGTTGTGTGCCAGTGGAAGTATCGCAGTAGAGAGGGTCGGTCGAGTTGGCCAGAGGAATAGCTTCCACAACCAGTGTAGAGGATGGAGATGACTGAAGAGAGCGAATATGCAGGTCAGTTGCCTGTCTTGGCCATGGCGACAAAATCCACACAGGGTGGTTGACCAGTTAGGAAGGCATTAGTTTCGATATGGGAGAGTGTATCATTGACTACATTGTCCAAGCCATGTACATGACAGATATTAGATGTGAACTGTGAGATGTAATCGAGTTGACGTGCTTGTCGAGGTGAATGACGATTAAGACGAGAGTTCAGTACAAAGACGACAGGTTTATGGTCAGTCAGAACATGAAATGTTCGACCATCGAGAAAATGCTGGAAATATCTGATGGCGATGTACATGGCAAGGCTCTCTGTCAAAAGTGCTGTACCTAGTCTCAGCAGGGGTCCTCTTCCTAAGAATGAGATGGGATTCCAGGCACCATTGATGTGTTGTTGCAGGACAGCACCAACTGCCGTATCAGAGGCATCTGTCATGAGATAGGTGGGAGCATCAGGTTTGGGATAGGACAGAAGAGAAGCATTTGCAAGGGTGTCCTTTGTTGTGTCGAAGGCAGCCAGAGCTGAGTCAGTCCAAGTCAGAGTTTGAGACTTGGGTTTTGACGAGGAGAGTAGAGCAGGTTTCATCAATTCAGCACAGTGTGGGAGAAAGCGATGGTAAAAATTTACTAGTCCTACAAATCGCCGTAACTGGCGTTGAGACTGGGGCTGAGGGAAGTTACGGATGACTTGAACTTTCTCAGGGAGAGGAGTGATACCATGCTGATCAATGTGATGTCCTAGGAAATCCAGATCGCTGACACCAAGGAGACACTTGTTGGGGTTGATGACGATGGCATGTGAGGTGAGGCATTTGAATACCATTCTTAAGTCCTTGAGGTGTTGTTCAGGGGTTGAGCTAGCGATGAGTACATCATCAATGTAAACATATGCTGTGGAAACACCACGGAGGACTTCATCCATGAATTACTGGAAGGTCTGAGCAGCATTGCGGAGGCCAAAGGGCATCTTGACAAACTCAAACAGTCCGAAACGGGGTAGTCACAGCGGTCTTAGGGATATCTGAGGGCGCAACTGGTATCTGGTGGTAAGCACGGAGGAGGTCAAGTTTAAAATAGATACTGGTACCTTGTAATGAGGAGGAGAAATCATGGATGTGTGGTACCGGGTAGCGGTCAGGGACAGAAGAGTGATTGTGAGAGCACGGTAGTCGCCACAGGGTCGTCAGTCACCAGGAGTCTTCTTGGACACCATGTGTAGGGGATAGGACCAGGGGCTGGAGGAAGGCCGATTGATGTCAAGCTGAAGCATATGTTGAAATTCCTGCTGGGCAGCACAGAAACGATCGGGTGTGAGGCATCTAGGCCAGGCGGAGACTGGTGGTCCTTTGGTTTCAATGTGATGAGTGACCTAGTGCTTGATGAGGTGAGCTAACTTGCGTTAGGTCAGGGAATTCCCATCAGGAGGGTGAGATAGGGATTAGTAGCGTTCTTGCGGCAGACGGACGAGCTAGGGGAGGGGTTGGAGGAGAGAATGCCCTGAATGTGGAGGCAAGTGCATGAATCTATTAGCTGACGGTGTTGTATGTCGACCAGCAAGCAATCGGCACCAACGATGGGCTTCTGGACATCAGCAATGATTAAAATCCATGGGAGCGATCATCGTGGTCTGAGGTTGAGTGTGAGGGAACGTTTCCCGAATGTGCGGATGGGTGTGTCATTCACAGCCATTAGGGTGAGACCATCAGGTGAGCGGCAACGGTCAGATGGAGTTGGAGGTATAGCACTCACTTCAGAACCTGTGTCTACCAGAAAATGTGCATTAGTGTGTGCATCTCTTACAAGAAATAGGCGACTATGAGGAGACGGGCCGGAAACACCTGCCACCGCTAGTGTCCGGCCAGAGAATTTCCCCAGCTGCAAGGGTTTTTGCACTTTTGTGCAGCTTCACCGAACGTAGCATTGATACCAGCAGAGTGAATCATCTTGAGGATGGTTTGGTGAGGATGGTTTGATGGGGCTGGACTGTGGAGGCGGCGAGGTCTGGATGATCGACGGCGAGATCGATCGCGGGAGGCCAGGGAAGTCACAAGTTCAGTCAGGCATGTCACCTCTTCTCTGAGTTGCTTGATCTCTAAAGCATCTGTATGGTGGGTGTGAGAAATTGCTGCCACTGTGGGTGTGGTTACTTCCATGACCTTGTCTGCCATGTCGGCCATAATGTGTCCAACTCATGTCTGGGTCACCAATGTACTTTATTATTCGACAAGTTCTAGAGAGAACGAAAGACGCTAATTCAGTAAGTCTGAAAATGAATGATTACTGTCTAACTGCATGAGTTTACGTGGTCAGCATAGAATGATGTAATGCATGATGTCAAAGGAAATGATGATAAGTAAGTCCAAAGTTCAGTTCACTACAGGTGCATCCTATTGCTATGTGTCTGATCCCACCTCCTTTCTTCTCTAGAGCCAATAGGGTAGCCCCCTAAAAGAAAGGACGGATAGTGGAAAGAATTCTTCCCTCTAGGACCATGGTAGGGAAAGCAGCTAAGACAGAGAGAAGGGAGGAGCCTTCATTAGGATGTTTCAGCATGTCCTTCAGATGTTGTGGTCTTAAACCATCAGGACCACCAGCCGACCCACAGGGGAAGGATCTGGTTGCTTGAGCGACATCCCATTATGAAACAGTCAATGACAAGGGATAGCCATCAGGGGTGCAAGGACAGCAGGTACAAGGGTCGAAGTCACAGAGAAACACTTCAAACAAACAGCAGCTCCTGGTTCTGTAACCGCCACATTGAAATTAGATACAGCGAAATCAGTACAGGTGGCATCCCAAACAAGTAGCTCTCCTCGCGACCATGACACTGTTGTCATCCCATCTGTCCTCTTTCCATAAGACCTTAGCCATGTGTTGTATTTAGAGTTTTATGTGCTATATTTAGAGTTTAGTAAAGACTGCATGTGCTGTATTTAGAGTTTAGAGTGCATGTGCTCTATTATAAGTGCAACAAATGACTCCAGCTCTGCTGCTTGGTTTGTGGAGTTCGGAAAACTGTTACCATGTTCTAAGGAGAGAGCTGATCCTCCTTACCCCAAAGTCCGCTGTTTGGATGGTGGAGTTCTCCTCAACTTTTACCCAAGTCTTTTAAGGAGGCTGCAGCTGACTCTCTGTGGATATAGTAAACCACAGCAACAAGACCTGGCATGCAGTCATGTGCAGTGTATAACAACAATAAAGCTCTGATTTTGTAGAACTCGGTGTAGTCTTCCACTGCTCTGCTCAATATACAGAAAAAGGCAAAAATGTAGAGTTTAAAATTTCTATACTGTAACCAGCTATATACAGACCATAATCATTGGGGGGAAAATATCCGATTTTAAATGGTAAAGGGTCATCTAAGTGGTTGTGGTCAACCTGTTTCTTTTATTAAAAAGGCTTTTTTATATTAATTATCAAGTTAATCCATATAGTTGTTGTTTCTATTGTTTTCTTTTGTTCTCTGCTTTTCCACTCGTCCATTCATAAAAACTCGAGTACAAGAAGTCTCCAAATGCTTCACATGGCCAAACTACTCCACTTTCAATTCAAGTCATTGATAATGGTTCTTGTACATGACATAACCTGCACTTATACTTAGTACAGTAACTGAATCTCAAGCAACTATCTGTAAATCAACAGTTATCATAACCCTATTCATATTAGGCAAGCCATTTAATATCCTGTGCACTATTATGAGATTGCTGACTCTGAAGCAAGCTTACCTGTGATATTAAGATGGATTAAAAAAAGGAATGCCAATGCTGACAATCAACTTTTCCAAGCCATAAAAATGGTAAGGCGATCCTAGCGATTTCAGCAAGCATCCAATCTTACTATAATATAATACATTCAGAAGAGCAAAACTCTATGAGAGGATAAGTGGATGTCATTTTCCAGTTATTCAACTATTCAAGAGGAGTGAAGAAGTTGCAGAATTTGTGGGCTGACATTCCAACCTGTAGCTCCAAAAGAAAAGCATGTCTGCCACCCCCATCCCCCGCCAAAAAAAAGAAGCCACTAGAATGCATATTGAATGGACTACATTTTGGTATATAAATCAGTACCATCGTAATCCGGTATGAATGTAACAAAACCAACAAAACAGGTTTGCAGACCTCCTTCCTCCTAGTTATAGTTAAGGATGGGAGCATCCCAGGCGATGCACTTGTCAAGGCTACTAGGAAAACTAAATCGTGCCTTGCAAAACACTCTACCAGCTCCCGTGTTTTATAGGAGCCCGAAGAATTATCTCAGTCCAAATAGCACTGAAGGGCTACTCTGCCTCCATGGATGGATTCTACATGATAGGGTCCCTCCACTGAGGACTCTAGAGGGACTGTAAGTGAAATAAGAAACCTGTTTACGATTATTGTCAGCCGACGTCAAATACTTTAAAGATCCTCTTTTAAACCAGCCTTTGTTTTTAGAGACATTGTTTCAACCCGCTGATGAAGACCGAAGTATTTTGGTTTATTCGGTTGAATACACTCATTTTCAACCGAAATAGTTTTGAAATGTTGTCACTAAAAAAAGAAGGCTGAATTAAAGTGGAACTAGGTTCCACAAGAAAATTAATTTTCAGCACTCACGCTTGACCAAATAGTCACCATTTAGCACCTAATGAAAATACTCATTTCATAGAAATAAGGTTTCCTCTTGCTGCTGATAGTAATCTAACACTTTCCAATCAGTAGCCACAACCACAGAGAATTCAGGCATGCAAGTTTTGAAGTCCCCAATTTGGGCTGCATGTAACTTTGGCATGGTTTACCTAGTATCAAAAGAGAGCAGCACACAGAGAGAGCTATCTTTTGAGCTATATGTCAAGCTCGTATAGTGAGATGTGAAGAATCTATTGATCCTCAAGTTGTAAACACAAGTTTTTGTAAGCTATCGTCCCCGCCATTTTGTAAGCCAAGCGCGCTTATCTATGCACACCAAAATAGGGGTGACACTGCCCGCGCGCCGAAAAAAGGGTGTGGCTACTGTGCTTTGGTTGGAGTGAGCTACTGAGAGCAAGGTTTATCCCCCAAATGCTGCCAGAAAACGATGGTCTTGAGTAGACTGAATAGAAGTTTATTCAAATACATAATTCTCACTGTCTGCCTAGGACTACTGAATTTTCTAGGGGTCTACATTGCTACTTCCCCTTATGCCAATAATCAGCGCTGTGACTTCCCAGGTCAGGATAAAGGTAAATATCCGTGTGTAGACTCGTACTTAGTATGAGCAACAGCTTTTAAAAGTTGCTTGTATTTGGTAAGGATCATTGAATCCATAATGGACTACTAGTGAAGTTTGACAGATAGTGGGTATCTGGCAATTATATTTTAGTATGCATAATATAGAGCTTTAGGACTATCATCCAATAGTACAGAGTACACAGATTAAGTTCACATGCTAGTTGCTAGTAGGTGGATGTAAATTCAGAGTACACAGATTAAGTTCACATGCTAGTTGCTAGTAGGTGGATGTAAATTGTTAAGGGGGAGGAGTGCTGTTACCATTTAAAGTATTTGCACACATTCATGCTATGATCCTGGTTTATGTAGCTAGTGCAGTATGCTTGTAGTTTTTGTTTTGCGAACATGTTTATCTTTTGAACTGCAAGTTGGAATGTGAAGTAAGGTCAGTGCACCAAATCCATTATAAAATAGCGTACCAGCATCAAGTCTTGAATGGCTCAACAACTGCGATTGATAGAGTCTTACAAACACAGCCACTTGATGTAGAGATATTTTTTTAATTATTTTTAAAGTGGACTTATGTTCATGTGAAGTGGGTCTAAATACAAACACTAAAAATAACCTTATGGTTATGACTTTAGAGCTCCGTAGATTCTGCAAACTTCACTGTGTGGACTTGATATATAGCTCAAAAGATAGGTCTCTCTGTGTGCTCTCTTTTGACATTAGAAGAGTTGCACAGGTATAAAGTTACATGCAGCCAAAGCGTGAGTCCTCAAAATCTGTGTCCTTTAACTGTTTGTTATTGTGGCTCCTGTTTGGAAAATACTAGCCTGTTCAAATTGTTATCTGTGACTAGAGGAAGCCTTACTCTATAAAATGGGGTATCATTAGGGAGAGGAGGGAAGCATTGTCTTGTAGCTGGGAAGGGGAAGGGGCTAAGCAATTTTATATTAATAACCTGGGGGCAATAGTAAACCAATAGCCAGAGGGGCAATAGTAAGTTATAGCACGTTTTAAAATTAATTCCCCCACCCACCCTCCTCCTCCTCCTCACACACACACACACACACACACATGTGAGCACATGCTCAATACTAAGGGACCCCTAGTGCATAGATACAGTATATAGAGTGTAGTAGCATTCCCTATTGGCTTGACAAAAAAGGGGGGAGGGGGGGAAGCTCGTATTTCAGCTGAAGCTCACTTTGGCAGCTTCTGCACAGCTGTGTGGTCTCCGGTGGTTTAGTCCCGTTGTCCAGACCCTTAGCAGGTTGGTACAGTATGTCTGAACATACACCCTCAAGTGTGGCTCTATGGGGACTACTCCTTGAATTATGCCCCCTGTATGAACATACACCCTCAAGTGTGGCTCTATGGGGACTACTCCTTGAATTATGCCCCCTTTATGAACATACACCCTCAAGTGTGGCTCTATGGGGACTACTCCTTGAATTATGCCCCCTGTATGAACATACACCCTCAAGTGTGGCTCTATGGGGACTACTCCTTGAATTATGCCCCCTGTATGAACATACACCCTCAAGTGTGGCTCTATGGGGACTACTCCTTGAATTATGCCCCCTGTATGAACATACACCCTCAAGTGTGGCTCTATGGGGACTACTCCTTGAATTATGCCCCCTTTATGAACATACACCCTCAAGTGTGGCTCTATGGGGACTACTCCTTGAATTATGCCCCCTGTATGAACATACACCCTCAAGTGTGGCTCTATGGGGACTACTCCTTGAATTATGCCCCCATATGAACATACACCCTCAAGTGTGGCTCTATGGGGACTACTCCTTGAATTATGCCCCCTGTATGAACATACACCCTCAAGTGTGGCTCTATGGGGACTACTCCTTGAATTATGCCCCCTGTATGAACATACACCCTCAAGTGTGGCTCTATGGGGACTACTCCTTGAATTATGCCCCCTTTATGAACATACACCCTCAAGTGTGGCTCTATGGGGACTACTCCTTGAATTATGCCCCCTGTATGAACATACACCCTCAAGTGTGGCTCTATGGGGACTACTCCTTGAATTATGCCCCTATATGAACATACACCCTCAAGTGGTGGCTCTATGGGGACTACTCCTTGAATTATGCCCCCTGTATGAACATACACCCTCAAGTGTGGCTCTATGGGGACTACTCCTTGAATTATGCCCCCTTTATGAACATACACCCTCAAGTGTGGCTCTATGGGGACTACTCCTTGAATTATGCCCCCCGTATGAACATACACCCTCAAGCGTGGCTCTATGGGGACTACTCCTTGAATTATGCTCCCGTATGAACATACACCCTCAAGCGCTGGACGCTTAGCTAGGTAGCGATTTATTTTCTCAGGGTCCTGTTTCGCTATTCTCTAATAAGGCAACTACCAGACCTCCGTGGACCACTTTCCAAGACAGTTCCATCATATTGTTTTGCAGCTGCCAATATGAATGCTTAGAACCCTTGAATTGGAATCGTTGCCATCTGGTGCTGTTAGCAAACACTTGTGCGTAATTAACAAGATCATTATAAAACCATGAATTTTTTCCACGAATTTGTTTGTGTTGGATCCACGAAAATATTGCCCCGCGGAAATTATCCGCTATACGATATTTGAGCAGCGGTTGGAGCATGCAGCACCAGCAAGACCAGGTAGGCAGCTTCTTGTGATCCAAGTCTGCCTACTTGAGTAGTAGACGTGGCAGAGAAGAGCACGGTGAGGTGTGTGTATCAAGTGTGGCTCTAACTTAGTCCTTGAAGGAGACTGTTGTGGTTGCCCACCACGAGATTGACTCCAGTAACAATAAAACAACAACTAAATTAATATGATGTGTATTGGCACGTGTACAGTACGAGATGATTTGATTGATTTACGACAGTGTTTCCCAAACATTTTAGCCCAGGGGCTGGTGGGGACTACCCTGAGTGTGTCGAGGGCCAGAGGCCATTGGGTTGGGAGGGGGGGGGGGGGGGGGGGGGAATAGGACTAGAACAATTTTGCTTCTGTATTTCTAGTACATGTGAAGCAGAAAACACATGACAGTTGCACGAAGTAATCACAATCATGTGAAACATGGAATTGCTTTTGCTGTTCCATGATGACATCGATATCAGGCTTGAGATGGGAAGAAGCCACTCTCATGGTGTCTTCCAAGTGTGCATCAGAGATCAAACTCAGGTACTTGGACTTGGCATACTTGATCCTGGAGAAAAACTGCTCACAGATGTATGTAGTGCCAAACATGGCAAGAACCTCTGGCCATTGGCAGCTAGGTTCGGGAACGTGTTGCATGGCAGGGCCTTGTAGAATTCCTTCAGCTCCTTCTCCATAAACTGGGACTTGATGTCCATGTTGCTCTGCAGCTCAATCAGCTCTAGCTGAAGCTCGACTGGAGCTTTGCTTGGGTCAGCTGTGAATGGCATAGTCAAAGTCCATGCTTCTCGACCTGAACTGCTCAAAGCGGTGCTCAAACTCTGTCTTCAGGTTTCCAACTTCTGCAGCATATCTCTGCCCATCAAAATCATCAGCTCTGTCCTCACAGTGCAGACTCTTCATGGCAGGGAAGTGATCGAGGTTACCAGCCTCCAACTGAGTCTGCCAGAGCTGCAGCTTCACCTGAAATGCTTGCACACTCCCGAACAGGTTGTGGACGAGCTTCTCCTTGCCCTGCAAGGAGACATTGAGCAAATTAAGCTTCTCTGTAATGTCCACCAGAAAGGCCAAGTCGCACAGCCACTGGGGATCAGAGAGCTCTTGGACTGGCTGGCCCTTCATGCCAAGGAACATCTCCAGCTCTTCTCCGAGTTCCCAAAAACGTTTCAGAGTGCATCCCCTGCCGAGCCAATGGATAGAAGCGAAGTAGAGCAGATCTCCATAGTTGGCCTCGAGCTCTTCCAACAGTTCCTTCAACTGTATGTGGTTGAGGGAATGCGCTCTGATAAAGTTGATATGCGAGATGACCTTGCTCATCACTTCCTGGAAGCCAATAGTCTTTGCACAGAGTGCTTCCTGGTGGATGATGCAATGGCACCATACCAGGTCACGTGGCAGACGCCTCCTGTCCAGCTCATCCATGACTTGGCCTTGCAGTCCTCGTCTGGTCCCCAGCATGGAATCTGTTACCAGCCTCTTGAAGTCTAGCTTTCGCTCCTGCATGGCCGTGTTGAGCTCAAGGAAGACATTCTCTCCAGTGCATGTGTTCTTCATGGGGCAGAGAGAGAGGAGCTCCTCTGTGATGTTGCACTCTGCATCAACTCCCCCAATGAAGATGGCCAGCTCTGCAGTGTCAGTGATGTCTGTGCTCTCATCAAGGGCAAGAGAGAAGGCTGTGAACTCCGAGGCCAGGCTGTGCAGCTGCTCCTTCAGGTTCTTGGACAGATCTTCCACCCGCCTGGTGACCGTCGTGTTGCTCAGGCTGACAGCAGTGAAGGAGGAGGCTTTCTCAGGGATCATCACTTCAATGACTGCCTGCAGGCATTCCTTGATGTACTCACCAGCTCTGAAGGGCTTCATTCGCTTGGCAATGATCTGTGACACCACGAAGCTGGCCTTCGTGGCAGCCTTGCCTTTGTTAACTGGTCTGGTGAAGACGTTCTGCAGTGTGGACAGCTTGGACTTGAGCTCTTCGGCCTTGGCAACTCGTTGTTCCCCTACCAGTCCATCATACCTGTAATACAGAAAGCAGGCAGCCTAGCACATTGCCCTGAAAGATGAAGTTACCTGTCTGAATGCTTTGACTGGTAGTGTCACCGGATGTTAAATAGCTTTGTAACAGCGAGACTTTCTTGACAGATGAGGCAGAGACACTTGCTCCTGTCTGAGATGAAGAAGAACTCCTTGGTCCATTCTTCATCGAAGGCTCGATTTTCCGCATCCACCTTCCACTTCTTTGGCAGTGCCATCCTGACGCTGCACTGTTGGAGGAGGCAGCAATGTTCAAGGAGTCCAAATCCAAGGTGGAGAAGTCCAAACAAAGGGTGTGAATGTTGCAAATTGGAGTGAATCTCGGGGAAATCAGCAGGGACTTGAGGCCAGTTGGTTTTTGGCCGAGGCCAGTTGGTTTTTGGCCGAGATCAATTACAACTAATGTGAGTTTTAAACATGAGAAGTTTGTGCATGTGTTTGTAATGTGGTGGGGTGTTAAGACAGTTTGTGCATGTGTTAGCTATTACATGCAAGACAAGATGACTGGCACTGTTCAGTTGGGGAGGGTATGTGGAGGGTGTGTCTCCACAAATACAGATTAAATATTTATGTGTAATTTTTAAAAAATGCGTCTTTTCTGATAATCGTCCGAGGGCCGGACTCAGGACCTTCGGGGGCCGGATCCCCCCTGGGCCTGACTTTGGGAAACAAAGATTTACGAGGAGGTGACGCTTGTACTGAGTCACAGACGATCAGACTTAGAGACTGATGGATGGATGGTGAACTTCTGACATTGCTACTGGAGGTGAGGAGTACACAGCTCTCTGCAGTCTCACCTTTGAAGGATTGCTCGATTATATTATTTATGGAAGGACAACAAATAAGAAATAACAACAACAAATAACAAAAACAAATAACAACAAATAGCACCAACAACAACAAATAACAACAACAAATAACAGAAAAAATAACCAAATCAACAGGAACTAGAAACAAGAGGCTTCATTTGACTTGAAAGAAGTTAAGGATATGTTCAACTCGACCACAAATGTTTAGATGAGCCTTTATCTTGTTGTGCGATTTTAAAATGTCAACTAGCATGGCAGTACAGGTAGGACTACACACCAACTAGCATGGCAGTACAAGTAGGACTACACACCAACTAGCATGGCAGTACAGGTAGGACTACACACCAACTAGCATGGCAGTACAGGTAGGACTACACACCAACTAGCATGGCAGTACAGGTAGGACTGCACACCAACTAGCATGGCAGTACAGGTAGGACTACACACCAACTAGCATGGCAGTACAGGTAGGACTACACACCAACTAGCATGACAGTACAGGCAGGACTACACACCAACTAGCATGAGTACAGGTAGGACTACACACCAACTAGCATGGCAGTACAGGTAGGACTACACACCAACTAGCATGGCAGTACAGGTAGGACTACACACCAACTAGCATGGCAGTACAGTAGGACTACACACCAACTAGCATGGCAGTACAGTAGGACTACACACCAACTAGCATGGCAGTATAGGTAAGACTACACACCAACTAGCATGGCAGTACAGGTAGGATTACACACCAGCAGTACAGGTAGGACTACACACCAGCAGTACAGGTAGGACTACACACCAACTAGCATGGCAGTACAGGTAAGACTACACACCAACTAGCATGGCAGTACAGGTAGGACTACACACCAACTAGCATGGCAGTACAGGTAGGACTACACACCAACAAGCATGGCAGTACAGGTAGGACTACACACCAGCTGGCATGAGTACAGGTAGGACTACACACCAACTAGCATGGCAGTACAGGTAGGACTACACACCAACAAGCATGACAGTACAGGTAGGACTACACACCAACTGGCATGAGTACAGGTAGGACTACACACCAACTAGCATGGCAGTACAGGTAGGACTACACACCAGCTGGCATGAGTACAGGTAGGACTACACACCAACTAGCATGAGTACAGGTAGGACTACACACCAGCTGGCATGAGTACAGGTAGGACTACACACCAACTAGCATGAGTACAGGTAGGACTACACACCAACTGGCATGAGTACAGGTAGGACTACACACCAACTAGCATGGCAGTACAGGTAGGACTACACACCAGCTGGCATGAGTACAGGTAGGACTACACACCAACTAGCATGAGTACAGGTAGGACTACACACCAGCTGGCATGAGTACAGGTAGGACTACACACCAACTAGCATGAGTACAGGTAGGACTACACACCAACTGGCATGAGTACAGGTAGGACTACACACCAACTAGCATGGCAGTACAGGTAGGACTACACACACCAACTGGCATGAGTACAGGTAGGACTACACACCAACTAGCATGAGTACAGGTAGGACTACACACCAGCTGGCATGAGTACAGGTAGGACTACACACCAACTATGTAGCATGAGTACAGGTAGGACTACACACCAACTAGCATGAGTACAGGTAGGACTACACACCAACTAGCATGAGTACAGGTAGGACTACACCGGCATGAGTACAGGAATGTGTTTTGGTTCACACAAAATGGCAGGCCCTAAAAGTGTCCAACCACTAAAACTCACCTTTTCAGCTTCTATTTACTTTCTGTGATATAATTAAATGTTAGTAGCATATGTGAGTAAACTCTCACTTCTTTCTCTTTTAAATGGAAACTTCCTATTACTAAACATAGGGGCCTCCCCCCCAAAGTGGAGAAGAACAAATGTGACGGTTGAAAAAATGATGCCAGACTGACAGGTTCAGATTTCCTGCTATCCCCCGAAAGAGAGGGAAGTGATTTTACAAGAAGTCCTGAAAAGAGACAAATGTTGGCATGGTAGTGGGGATAGCTTTGGAAGGTGAACACAAGTGATTGGATGACGGGAAGTCACATGACAATGTCTGCCACAAATGGTGTAAGCAGTTGCCAAATAGGAAAGTCAAACCAACTAGGGTCAAGTATCACTTTTTAAGTTTTTACGTAGCCCGAGTACTGCCAAGCCACAAGGAAAGGAGGTAGATGTATTTGGGCCCAGTCTTTGATCCCTAGTACACACCTTGTCTAGACCATCTACATCATTTAGTGCACGCCTTGTCTAGACCATCTACATCATTTAGTGCACGCCTTGTCTAGACCATCTACATCATTTAGTGCACACCTTGTCTAGACCATCTACATCATTTAGTGCACGCCTTGTCTAGACCATCTACATCATTTAGTGCACGCCTTGTCTAGACCATCTACATCATTTAGTGCACGCCTTGTCTAGACCATCTACATCATTTAGTGCACGCCTTGTCTAGACCATCTACATCATTTAGTGCACACCTTGTCTAGACCATCTACATCATTTAGTGCACACCTTGTCTAGACCATCTACATCATTTAGTGCACGCCCTGTCTAGACCATCTACATCATTTAGTGCACACCTTGTCTAGACCATCTACATCATTTAGTGCACACCTTGTCTAGACCATCTACATCATTTAGTGCACACCTTGTCTAGACCATCTACATCATTTAGTGCACGCCTTGTCTAGACCATCTACATCATTTAGTGCACGCCTTGTCTAGACCATCTACATCATTTAGTGCACACCTTGTCTAGACCATCTACATCATTTAGTGCACACCTTGTCTAGACCATCTACATCATTTAGTGCACGCCTTGTCTAGACCATCTACATCATTTAGTGCACGCCTTGTCTAGACCATCTACATCATTTAGTGCACGCCTTGTCTAGACCATCTACATCATTTAGTGCACGCCTTGTCTAGACCATCTACATCATTTAGTGCACACCTTGTCTAGACCATCTACATCATTTAGTGCACACCTTGTCTAGACCATCTACATCATTTAGTGCACGCCTTGTCTAGACCATCTACATCATTTAGTGCACGCCTTGTCTAGACCATCTACATCATTTAGTGCACACCTTGTCTAGACCATCTACATCATTTAGTGCACGCCTTGTCTAGACCATCTACATCATTTAGTGCACGCCTTGTCTAGACCATCTACATCATTTAGTGCACACCTTGTCTAGACCATCTACATCATTTAGTGCACGCCTTGTCTAGACCATCTACATCATTTAGTGCACGCCTTGTCTAGACCATCTACATCATTTAGTGCACACCTTGTCTAGACCATCTACATCATTTAGTGCACGCCTTGTCTAGACCATCTACATCATTTAGTGCACACCTTGTCTAGACCATCTACATCATTTAGTGCACGCCTTGTCTAGACCATCTACATCATTTAGTGCACGCCTTGTCTAGACCATCTACATCATTTAGTGCACGCCTTGTCTAGACCATCTACATCATTTAGTGCACGCCTTGTCTAGACCATCTACATCATTTAGTGCACACCTTGTCTAGACCATCTACATCATTTAGTGCACGCCTTGTCTAGACCATCTACATCATTTAGTGCACGCCTTGTCTAGACCATCTACATCATTTAGTGCACGCCTTGTCTAGACCATCTACATCATTTAGTGCACACCTTGTCTAGACCATCTACATCATTTAGTGCACGCCTTGTCTAGACCATCCACATCATTTAGTGCACACCTTGTCTAGACCATCTACATCATTTAGTGCACACCTTGTCTAGACCATCTACATCATTTAGTGCACGCCTTGTCTAGACCATCTACATCATTTAGTGCACACCTTGTCTAGACCATCTACATCATTTAGTGCACGCCTTGTCTAGACCATCTACATCATTTAGTGCACGCCTTGTCTAGACCATCTACATCATTTAGTGCACGCCTTGTCTAGACCATCTACATCATTTAGTGCACACCTTGTCTAGACCATCTACATCATTTAGTGCACACCTTGTCTAGACCATCTACATCATTTAGTGCACGCCTTGTCTAGACCATCTACATCATTTAGTGCACACCTTGTCTAGACCATCTACATCATTTAGTGCACACCTTGTCTAGACCATCTACATCATTTAGTGCACGCCTTGTCTAGACCATCTACATCATTTAGTGCACGCCTTGTCTAGACCATCTACATCATTTAGTGCACGCCTTGTCTAGACCATCTACATCATTTAGTGCACGCCTTGTCTAGACCATCTACATCATTTAGTGCACACCTTGTCTAGACCATCTACATCATTTAGTGCACGCCTTGTCTAGACCATCTACATCATTTAGTGCACGCCTTGTCTAGACCATCTACATCATTTAGTGCACACCTTGTCTAGACCATCTACATCATTTAGTGCACGCCTTGTCTAGACCATCTACATCATTTAGTGCACACCTTGTCTAGACCATCTACATCATTTAGTGCACACCTTGTCTAGACCATCTACATCATTTAGTGCACGCCTTGTCTAGACCATCTACATCATTTAGTGCACGCCTTGTCTAGACCCATCTACATCATTTAGTGCACGCCTTGTCTAGACCATCTACCTCATTTAGTGCACGCCTTGTCTAGACCATCTACATCATTTAGTGCACGCCTTGTCTAGACCATCTACATCATTTAGTGCACACCTTGTCTAGACCATCTACCTCATTTAGTGCACGCCTTGTCTAGACCATCTACATCATTTAGTGCACGCCTTGTCTAGACCATCTACATCATTTAGTGCACACCTTGTCTAGACCATCTACATCATTTAGTGCACACCTTGTCTAGACCATCTACATCATTTAGTGCACGCCTTGTCTAGACCAGCTACATCATTTAGTGCACACCTTGTCTAGACCATCTACCTCATTTAGTGCACGCCTTGTCTAGACCATCTACATCATTTAGTGCACGCCTTGTCTAGACCATCTACATCATTTAGTGCACACCTTGTCTAGACCATCTACATCATTTAGTGCACACCTTGTCTAGACCATCTACATCATTTAGTGCACGCCTTGTCTAGACCAGCTACATCATTTAGTGCACACCTTGTCGAGATGTAAAAGTTAAAGCATTGCCATAAAAGATTTTCAGTTTTGTCGTAGGAAGGGGTGTATGGGGTTTGGGGTTTGAAAGTCTTGCCCTGGGAGAGGGGCTTATGGGAGTTTGGGGTTTGAAAGTCTTGCACTGAGAGAGGGGGATAAGGGAGTGTGGGGTTTGAAAGTCTAGCACTGGGGGGTGGGGGGGGGGGGGGATATGGGAGTTTGGGGGTTGTAAGTCTTGCACTGGGGGAGGGGGATATGGGAGTTTGGGGTTTGTGTAATGCACTGTGTGGGGAGAAGAGTCATTAAGTCTTGTATGTACGTACATACTGGGTGGGTTAGAGGTTTTTAACTCTTTCATGGTGTGTGTGAGGGGAGGATATGTGTGTTTCCAGTTAACACCCCCCCCTCCCCCCCCCCCCCCCCCCCCCCCCCCCCCCCACACACACACACACACACACACACACTGAGTGTGGGGGGGGGGGGGGGGGATTTGGAAATTCTCAGAAAACATCATAGTCTTGGAAAATCAACCAGCAAGACCAGATAGTACAGAGTATGGAACACTTACTAACTAACATAACAATACAGAGATTGTGGGGGTTCAGCTCTGGCTATCCCTCCACAATGGTGTAAGCTATTATTGCTGCCACCAGAGTCTAGCTCTCAGTAACCTAGCCTCAACTATAACCAGAGAAATTTAGGTTTGTTAATATAATTGATGACAAGCTACGACTTAGAACAAGACTGCCACAAGGATTGGCTGTCAGGGTTTAAATACCCTGCCAGCCAGCACATGACTGCACACACATACATACATACACTGGCCAAAGCCAACTATACTAACAATAGGTAGGCACGCATAAGTCCATACTGACACAGGTGTGAAAGGGGGTGATAAGAGATGAAACACAAGTGAGCATACCATTCATTTAGTAACTGTGTGTGTGTCAACGATAACTGTGGTAACGCATGATAATTATGGGATAATTAATAAGTATTCTACTGAGTCTGTGACCAAGGGTCAGTCCAGGCCAGCCATGGCCGGTGTTGAGGGTTCTGCCCTCGACATCTCCCCCGCCTGAGCTGGATGTCGTAGTCCAGCTGACACAATGTTCCTTTGCGAGAGATCTTGCATCGGTGGAAGTTCAGATAGAGGAGGGGCCTCCGACTGCACCGTACCAGTTTCTCCGTCGTCCCAGGTCGGATCGTCAGGCCAACACTGTCGTGAGAGTCCGTCGGCATTTTGGTGGTGTACTCCTGGGCGGTACTTTACCGTGAAGTCGTAAACCTGGAGTGCCAGCGCCCACCTCATCAGGCGTCCATTTAGTCTGCCTGAATCTCGGAGGGCTACCAGGGCGCGGTGATCAGTCACGACCGTGAACCGCTGCCCCAGCAGGTGGATGGCAAAATGGTCAATGGCCTTAACCACTGCCAGGCACTCCATCTCAGAGGCACTGTAGTTCTTCTCCGCTGCCGTCATTCGTTTTGAGAAGTATGCTACTGGTCGTTCTTCGCCATCTCGGTTCACCGACAGCACTGCTCCGAGTCCTTGGTGAGATGCGTCGGTATGTAGGACGATCTGGTCACCTGATCTGGGGAGTGTCAGCGTGTGCTCATGGCATAGTGTGGAAATAAGATAATGGAAGGCTGATAATTTCACCTCATCCCACTGGATGGAGTTAGGGGCACCCTTTTTCAGACTGTCAAATAGGGGACCCGCCCACCTGGCAAAGTCAGGGATGAATCTCCGGTAGTACCCGGCGGTCCCCAGGAAGGCCCTCATCCCCCTCTGATTACTGGGTCTGTGAAAGTCCCTCAGAACTTTCACTCTGGCCTCGGGCACGCTTACACAGCCTTCCCCCACTTTGTGACCTAAATACTCTAAGGCCCTAGCTCCCCAAACACACTTAGATGGTTTGGCCGTGAGCCCTGCTTCCCTAAGAGCTAATAACACCCTACGAATGTGGACCAGATGGTCTTCCCACGTTTCTGAGTAAACTAAAACATCATCGATGTAGGTAGAGCTAAAGTCAGCTTGCTGACATAAGGTGACGTGCATGCAGCGCTGAAATGTAGCCGGCGCATTCATCAGCCCAAAGGGCATCCTGGTAAACTCGAATTTCCCCCAGGGCGTGCAAAAGGCGGACTTCGCTCTGCTACCTTCAGCCAAGGGCACCTGATAAAAACCCTTGTTCATATCTAATTTCGTTAACCACGCAGCACCAGCAACATTATCAAGTAGACTCTGAACTAAGGGCATCTGGTACGGGTCGGCTACCGTGACCAGATTCAACTTCCTGTAGTTGATGCACAGTCTTATGGCACCTGTTTCCTTCTTCCTAACCGGCACCATGGGCGAGGACCATGGGCTCTTGCTGGGCACAAGTATTCCTAACCTTACTAAAGTTTGCACTTCTTCCTTAAGCATGGCCCTCCAGCCCGGTGCTATCCGGTAAGGTACTATCCTAATAGGTTTGGCATCTCCTGTTACAATTTCGTGTTCTTCACCCTTTATCACACCTAAATCTGGTGTGACCACGTCTGCGAACTCTTCTAACAAAAATTGCAGCTGTGCTTGCTGTACTTCTGACAGTTGTGGGTCACCCATCACTACCTTGCCAACTGGACCAGAGCTTTCTTCGCTCTCATCTGCTACAACCACTCTAAATAGGTTAGCCGAAGGTGTCTTCCACTCCTTCAACCGGTTTATGTGGACAATTAGGGTGGTAGCTCTCTTGTCGGGAACTGCTATCCTATAATTACAGTCTGACAGTTTCTCGAGAATCTCGTATGGCCCCTCCCATATAGAATGTAATTTGCCCGTTAACCCAGGTGTATGGCAAAGGACCATGTCTCCTGGATTGAAACTTCTGGGTTTGGCACTGGCATCATAAGCTGCCTTAGATTTCTCTTTGAAATCCTCTTCATTGGCGTAGGCAGCCTTGTGAAGTTGGGTGAGGGTTTCCCTAAGCTCTGTAACCCACTCCACGGCACTAACAAAGCTAAGGTCTCCCCTGATCCATCCTGCTTTCATGGCCTCTAGGGGCCCTCTCAGTGTTCTACCATGTACCAGCTCATATGGTGAGAACCCTGTAGAAGCATGGGGTGTGGCTCTGTATGCCAGAAGGCAATACTTTAACAATCTGTCCCAGCCCTCCCCACTATCAGCCACTTTCCTCAGCATACCCTTTAAACAAGAGTGCCAGCGCTCAAGTATCCCATTAGTCTGTGGGTGGTAGGCTGTTGTCCTTAACTTGTGGATATTTAGAAGGCGGCATAATTCTGATGTAACTTTCCCAATAAAAACCGTGCCTTGGTCAGAGAGTAATTCTAGCGGGATGCCAGTATGGGCAATCACCTCCATTAATCCCTCAGCCACTGTAATGGCATCCACCTTCTTTAGTGGAATGGCATAAGGATACCTAGTGCCTAAGCACATGACCGTGAGTATGTACCGATATCCCGATTTGGTACGGGTCAGTGGTCCTACTAGGTCGCAAGCTAACCTCTGGTAAGGAACACTTATTATAGGAGTTATGGTAAGGGGAGCCCTAGGCCTCAGCTGCCTACCCGCCTTCTGGCCCTCAGGGCAAGCACTGCAATAGGTCCTGGCATCCTTCTTAAGTCCTGGCCAGGTAAAATGTTGGGTTACCGTGGCTGCCATCTTATTATGGGAAAAGTGTCCCCCTACGAGGCCCCTATGTCCCACGTCTAAGATTTCACGGCGCCTGCAAGAGGGGACTGCTATCCTGGTCCACTCCTTCCCAAGGGCACTTAACTTAATATGGACCAATACTCCATCCTTAAATACATATCCGTCCTTCCCACTCTCTGCTCTCTTCCTCCATTCAGTCAGGCTACCATCCTCCTGCTGCTGAGCTATGAGCCTATCGACCTCCTCCCCACCTTTGGTCAAGGTAGGAAGTGGCTGATCGATGTACTGACCTCCCTCTAGCCCTTGAAGGTTTACTTCCGAAACCAAAACCGGAGAGACTTCTTCTGCCTCATCCTCTCCCCTATACCCTTCCTCCCACATAGTGCTTTCACTGCTGACTCCTTCCTCTACCAGAGGGCTGGTAATGGAGCTTGGTTCCTCTAACTCAGGAATGTCCTCCAACTCTGCCTCCAAATCAGGTACAGAGTTGTTAACAATAGGGGTTTTGGACTTAGGCTTCTTTACATTGGACCTAGGGATTGGCAGCTGCTTAGGCCTGGCACCATCCTGCTTGTCTGCCATTATGTTAGCTGCCTGTTCATTCTTTAGCACCTGGCTCTGAGCCCTGGTGATGGCAGCCATCGGAACAGGGTCATCATGGGGTAAGGGTCGTTGAGCAATCCATGACTTTACCCATGGGTGATCCCTACCTAGAAGGACATTATCTGCCTCTGCTGTGATAACAAAAACCTCAAGAGACTTAGTCACCCTCTGCACAGTAATGTCCACCTTGGCAGTCTTAAGGCTATGAACAGCATGGTTAGCCAACATGGCCTCCCCTTGTCTGCCTGTGTATTGGTGGGGTTTGATGACTTTACCCATGGGTGATCCCTACCTAGAAGGACATTATCTGCCTCTGCTGTGATAACAAAAACCTCAAGAGACTTAGTCACCCTCTGCACAGTAATGTCCACCTTGGCAGTCTTAAGGCTATGAACAGCATGGTTAGCCAACATGGCCTCCCCTTGTCTGCCTGTGTATTGGTGGGGTTTGATCATATGGGCAGGTACAGCTGTTCTATTAGCCCCTGTATCGAGAATACATTTGCAGGGTCTGCCACTAATGCTACCCGCTATTTTCACGTCTGGGCAATCATCAGTCTCAGGGTCTGATTGGATCCTTGCCAGCTTAGGTGTGGGCTCTGGGCATTCCCTCCTAATGTGGCCTGGCTTCCCACATCCAAAACAAACAATTGTCCTAGACAGGAATTGGGCCCCCTGATTCCCTGCCCCGGGAGACCTTTGACCACCCTCACCATACCAGGTAGGCTTACCCCCACCCCCAGCCCTATTAGGGTACCCACCTTCTCCACCAGTAGGTGATCCTTCTTTGGGCCTGGTCCATCTATCGTGACTCCTCCTCGCTCCTTGGGGTGACTCTGCTGGAAACTTGTGCATTCGGGTCTTGTCTACTGCTGACTTGGACTCCCAGATGGCTTCTAGCTCGTCCACCATCTCCTGTAGCGTGCAGTATTCCTTCTTCCGTAGGGCGTGGCACACTTCCGCTGAATAATATAAGGCTAGGACACCTCGAAATTGTTCGAACATGTGGTCTTCCTTGGTTTCGACATGGTTTGCCAATCTTTGTATGCCCTTCACTATAAGAGCGAGATGATCCCGTGGAGACTGGTAATCGCCTGGGTGGCTTCTCCATACCGTTCGTCTGGACTTTTCCTCTGTGAAGCCGAGTCGTTCTAATAGAGTCGTTTTCATCGACTGGTAAGGTGTCGACGAAGTTACGCCTAGCTCCTGAAAGGTTGAGAGCACCTTTCCAGATAGAAGCTTCCTTAGAATCCTGATCCATTCCTCTTCTGCAAACCTACCCTCAGCCATTGACAGTTCGAATGCGGCTAGGTAGGATTCTGGGTCTGAATGGTCATCCAACTTCTGCATCGATTGAATGATAGAATTCTGCTTTCTGGCGACTAGGTCAGCCTGTCTTGCTGTTTCCCTAGCTTCCGCCTCCTTCTCAGAGGCTTCCTTTGCAGCCTTCTCCCTTTCGGCTTGATCACTTTCCAGCTTAATAAGTCTGGCCTGTCGATCTGTCTCTGCATTTTCCCAACGTCGGAGTCGTGTATCCTCAAACTCTCGTCTCCCTCTCGTATCTTCCTCTCTCTCCAACCTGGCCTTCTTTTCCTCCGCCGTCGATGCGACCAACGCCGCCACCGCCTGGGACAAGATGTCCATGGGGTCTCTGTGAGGCGCTGTTACAGTAGACAGCGAGAATGAGGAGTGCTCCAGCACTATGTCGTTCCCAGCCCTGGCGGCGTCGATCTCTGAGTCGTGGTCCGGCGTGGGCTGATGAGTAGTGGATCTGGTGTTATGGTAGTTGGGAGCGTCCATCACTAGGATAATAGTTAAATATTCGGTAACTCGCCTGAGCAACGAAGTATTTGATGGCCTGATGAGTTCTTCAGTAGTTGTTCTTGTACAACTCAACTGGCACCGCTGCCACCACGTGTGGGGGTTCAGCTCTGGCTATCCCTCCACAATGGTGTAAGCTATTATTGCTGCCACCAGAGTCTAGCTCTCAGTAACCTAGCCTCAACTATAACCAGAGAAATTTAGGTTTGTTAATATAATTGATGACAAGCTACGACTTAGAACAAGACTGCCACAAGGATTGGCTGTCAGGGTTTAAATACCCTGCCAGCCAGCACATGACTGCACACACATACATACATACACTGGCCAAAGCCAACTATACTAACAATAGGTAGGCACGCATAAAGTCCATACTGACACAGGTGTGAAAGGGGGTGATAAGAGATGAAACACAAGTGAGCATACCATTCATTTAGTAACTGTGTGTGTGTCAACGATAACTGTGGTAACGCATGATAATTATGGGATAATTAATAAGTATTCTACTGAGTCTGTGACCAAGGGTCAGTCCAGGCCAGCCATGGCCGGTGTTGAGGGTTCTGCCCTCGACAGAGATGCTCTCCCAGAAGAACCTCTGGGAGTGAGCTTCATTGATCTCCAAAAGCAGAGAGATTGACACTAGCTTACATGCCAACTAGCATGGCAGCCAACTAGCATGGCAGTACAGGTAGGACTACACACCTACTAGCATGGCAGTACAGGTAGGACTACATACCAACTAGCATGGCAGTACAGGTAGGACTACACACCAACTAGCATGGCAGTACAGGTAGGACTACACACCAACTAGCATGGCAGTACAGGTAGGACTACACACCAACTAGCATGGCAGTACAGGTAGGACTACACACCAACTAGCATGGCAGTACAGGTAGGACTACACACCAACTAGCATGGCAGTACAGGTAGGACTACACGCCAACTAGCATGGCAGTACAGGTAGGACTACACACCAACTAGCATGGCAGTACAGGTAGGAGGACTACACACCAACTAGCATGGCAGTACAGGTAGGACTACACAGCAACTAGCATGGCAGTACAGGTAGGACTACACACCAACTAGCATGGCAATACAGGTAGGACTACACCCCAACTAACACAGTACAGGTAGGACTACATACTGTAGTGGACTTATGAACTTATGAATAACTGTTGCCATACACCAAACATTACATCATGAAGTTAGTAATCACACCACACACACAATCAGGTGATTCCACCACACACCACAATCAGGTGATTGATATTCTGCATATAGGTAATGACATTCACCTCAATGGAATTCACTCATGCCGTTTTGGATTCTTATCAAGTGTAATTTAGCAATCCACCAAAATACCAACTACCATGGCAGTACAGGTAAGACTACATACCAACTAGCATGGGTAAGACTACATACCAACTAGCATGGCAGTACAGGTAGGACTACACACCAACTAGCATGGCAGTACAGGTAGGACTGCACACCAACTAGCATGGCAGTACAGGTAGGACTACACACCAACTAGCATGGCAGTACAGGTAGGACTACACACCAACTAGCATGGCAGTACAGGTAGGACTACACACCAACTAGCATGGCAGTACAGGTAGGACTACACACCAACTAGCATGGCAGTACAGGTAGGACTACATTGTACATGTACATACCAACTATAGCATGGCAGTACAGGTACTGTAGGACTACACACCAACTAGCGTGGCAATACAGATTTAGAAAAATTTCTTTAAAGCTGTCAGTTCCAGTCAGAGGTGGACCTGCTCTATAAAGTACTAGTTACAGGTGGAGCTTGCTCTATAAGGTTACAGTCAGTTACTCTATAAAGTACTAGTTACAGGTGGAGCTTGCTCTATAAGGTTCCAGTCAATTCTATAAAGTACTAGTTACAGGTGGAGCTTGCTCTATAAGGTTACAGTCAGTTACTCTATAAAGTACTAGTTACAGGTGGAGCTTGCTCTATAAGGTTACAGTCAGTTACTCTATAAAGTACTAGTTACAGGTGGAGCTTGCTCTATAAGGTTCCAGTCAATTCTATAAAGTACTAGTTACAGGTGGAGCTTGCTCTATAAGGTTACAGTCAGTTACTCTATAAAGTACTAGTTACAGGTGGAGCTTGCTCTATAAGGTTACAGTCAGTTACTCTATAAAGTACTAGTTACAGGTGGAGCTTGCTCTATAAGGTTCCAGTCAGTTGCTCTATAAAGTACTAGTTACAGGTGGAGCTTGTTCTATAAGGTTCCAGTCAGTTGCTCTATAAAGTACTAGTTACAGGTGGAGCTTGCTCTATAAGGTTCCAGTCAGTTGCTCTATAAAGTACTAGTTACACGTGGAGCTTGCTCTATAAGGTTCCAGTCAGTTACTCTATAAAGTACTAGTTACAGGTGGAGCTTGCTCTATAAGGTTCCAGTCAGTTGCTCTATAAAGTACTAGTTACAGGTGGAGCTTGCTCTATAAGGTTCCAGTCAGTTGCTCTATAAAGTACTAGTTACAGGTGGAGCTTGCTCTATAAGGTTCCAGTCAGTTACTCTATAAAGTACTAGTTACAGGTGGAGCTTGCTCTATAAGGTTCCAGTCAGTTACTCTATAAAGTACTAGTTACAGGTGGAGCTTGTTCTATAAGGTTACAGTCAGTTGCTCTATAAAGTACTAGTTACAGGTGGAACTTGCTCTATAAGGTTACAGTCAGTTACTCTATAAAGTACTAGTTACAGGTGGAGCTTGCTCTATAAGGTTACAGTCAGTTACTCTATAAAGTACTAGTTACAGGTGGAGCTTGCTCTATAAGGTTACAGTCAGTTACTCTATAAAGTACTAGTTACAGGTGGAGCTTGCTCTATAAGGTTACAGTCAGTTACTCTATAAAGTACTAGTTACAGGTGGAGCTTGCTCTATAAGGTTCCAGTCAGTTGCTCTATAAAGTGTAGTTACAGGTGGAGCTTGCTCTATAAGGTTCCAGTCAGTTGCTCTATAAAGTACTAGTTACACGTGGAGCTTGCTCTATAAGGTTCCAGTCAGTTGCTCTATAAAGTACTAGTTACAGGTGGAGCTTGCTCTAAGGTTACAGTCAGTTACTCTATAAAGTACTAGTTACAGGTGGAGCTTGCTCTATAAGGTTCCAGTCAGTTGCTCTATAAAGTACTAGTTACAGGTGGAGCTTGCTCTATAAGGTTCCAGTCAGTTACTCTATAAAGTACTAGTTACAGGTGGAGCTTGTTCTATAAGGTTACAGTCAGTTGCTCTATAAAGTACTAGTTACAGGTGGAGCTTGCTCTGTAAGGTTCCAGTCAGTTACTCTATAAAGTACTAGTTACAGGTGGAGCATGCTCTATAAGGTTCCAGTCAGTTACTCTATAAAGTTGACAGGAGGAGTTTGTAGCCTCAAGTGCAGTATTTGGTGTGTGCATGTTTTTTTCTTTCTGAACAGTTGTTGTTTTCCCTGGGTAGATGGCAGACTACGTACTGTATGTGTAATTTGAAGTGGGTGGGAGTTGGTGGTTATTGGTGGTGCCTTGTGAGGGGAGTGGTCACTCCCATAGTTACCATGTCATCGCTTGTGCTTGTGGGTGTATGAAGGGTGTGTGCAGGGTGTGTGGGTGTATGCATGGTGTGTGGATGTATGCAGGGTGTGTGTGTGTGTGTGTGGGTGTATGCAGGGTGTGTGGGTGTGTGCACGGTGTGTGGGTGTGTGCACGGTGTGTGGGTGTGTGGGTGTATGCAGGGTGTATGGGTGTATGCAGGGTGTGTGGGTGTATGCAGGGTGTGTGGGTGTGTGCAGGGTGTGTGGGTGTATGCAGGGTGTGTGGGGGTGCATGGTTTTTAATCTCCTAATTAAAATAAGATTATTACTGCACTAGGCTATGTTCAAACATTGTGTGTCGGGAGCAAAGGGGTGTGAGAATGTGTGGGTGGAGGCCAAAGTGCATTGCTCTGTATAATGGACGTACGTGCGCCACCCGCTTGACCTTTCACAGCCTGGCTCTCCTCAGCTCCTCAGCACACTTGTGCCCTCTCACAGCCTGGCACTCCTCAGCTCCTCAGCACACTTGTGACCTCTCACAGTCTGGCTCTCCTCAGCTCCTCAGCACACTTGTGTCCTCTCATAGCCTGACTCTCCTCAGCTCCTGCAGCACACTTGTGACCTCTCACAGCCTGGCACTCCTCAGCTCCTCAGCACACTTGTGACCTCTCACAGCCTGGCTCTCCTCAGCTCCTCAGCACACTTGTGTCCTCTCACAGCCTGGCTCTCCTCAGCTCCTCAGCACACTTGTGACCTCTCACAGTCTGGCTCTCCTCAGCTCCTCAGCACACTTGTGTCCTCTCATAGCCTGGCTCTCCTCAGCTCCTCAGCACACTTGTGCCCTCTCACAGCCTGGCTCTCCTCAGCTCCTGCAGCACACTTGTGACCTCTCACAGCCTGGCTCTCCTCAGCTCCTCAGCACACTTGTGTCCTCTCATAGCCTGGCACTCCTCAGCTCCTGCAGCACACTTGTGACCTCTCACAGCCTGGCTCTCCTCAGCTCTTGCAGCACACTTGTGACCTCTCACAGTCTGGCACTCCTCAGCTCCTGCAGCACACTTGTGCTCCTTCTTGCTTATTTCCTGCTCCCATGTCCATCTTAATTGTTCTATTTGGTTCCATAGTTAGGCCGAGCAGTCTCTTGCAGTTTATATGTACGTACATGAAGGCCATTTATCTTTTCTTCCTTCTGTCTTTAATTAAAGCAGCAAATGGTAGAATTATTTAAGTGTAAAAGTGTTAGATCACACAATCCCATCGACTTCATGTGGCTGGACGGGGATCAAAGGTCATTTATTGCTCATTATGATGAACGACGTAATGTATGCCCGAGGCAAAAAGTGTTTTCATGAATGGTACAGTGTTTTGCATTGCTCGGCAATTAGTTCTTGTTCAAGTAGTGCCCTAGAAACAGTGAGCAGTTGAATGATGGAGGAAGCTGGTGCATCTGGAAACAGTGAGCAGTGAATGATGGAGGAGGCTGGAGCACCTGGAAACAGTGAGCAGTTGAATGATGGAGGAAGCTGGTGCATCTGGAAACAGTGAGCAGTTGAATGATGGAGGAAGCTGGGGCACCTGGAAACAGTGAGCAGTTGAATGATGGAGGAGGCTGGAGCACCTGGAAACAGTGAGCAGTTGAATGATGGAGGAAGCTGGGGCACCTGGAAACAGTGAGCAGTTGAATGATGGAGTAAGCTGGGGCACCTGGAAACAGTGAGCAGTTGAATGATGGAGGAAGCTGGGGCACCTGGAAACAGTGAGCAGTTGAATGATGGAGGAAGCTGGGGCACCTGGAAACAGTGAGCAGTTGAATGATGGAGGAGGCTGGAGCACCTGGAAACAGTGAGCAGTGATGGAGGAAGCTGGGGCACCTGGAAACAGTGAGCAGTTGAATGATGGAGGAAGCTGGGGCACCTGGAAACAGTGAGCAGTTGAATGATGGAGGAAGCTGGGGCACCTGGAAACAGTGAGCAGTTGAATGATGGAGGAGGCTGGAGCACCTGGAAACAGTGAGCAGTTGAATGATGGAGGAGGCTGGGGCACCTGGAAACAGTGAGCAGTTGAATGATGGAGGAGGCTGGAGCACCTGGAAACAGTGAGCAGTTGAATGATGGAGGAAGCTGGGGCACCTGGAAACAGTGAGAGACAAACTTTAAGTTGATCGGCGAGGGTGAGGCACTTTATAAATAATCATGGGGGCGGGGAATGCCTGAGGCGTGCAAACTTACGTGAATCACACGGACCATTAAACAGCCTCCATATATGTGTGTGTATGTGTACTGCAATATTGTAATTCTGCAGCTGCTCTTAATGGCACTGCTAGGAGATGGTTCAGGGTAACTATGAACCAAAAAGAATGATTAAGACAGACATGGGAACAGGAAATGAGTGAGGTGTGCTGCAGGAGCTGAGGAGAGCCAGACTGTGAGAGGTCAAGTGTGTGGGGCACACAAGTCCATTACACGGAGCAATAAACAGACTTCATGCCGTATGCACTTAAATAGTTGCAAATAGTTGCCTTCCACTCCTACATAGCCCCACCCCTTCCCTTACACCCGATGTGCCTGATTATGGTGTGTTTGCAAAAGCTGAACAGATGGTACAGTAATTGGTACAAGCTGAACAGATGGTACAGTAGTTGGTACAAGCTGAACAGATGGTACAGTAATTGGTACAACTAGCGGCTGTTAATGGGTTGGACTGTGCAGGTGCCAGTTTGTCAAGGTGGGGCTGCTGGTGGGGGCATTGCTGGACTCACATACCGAGTGATTTCTTGCCGGTGACCAACATTATGGGAGTAACCTGCATCCTGTTCCTCTGAGCCTCCCTCAGAAGCTAGCTGTTCGAAGTTCAAAATTCATTAAGCTCCCCTCTCATATTTTTATGACGTCACAGCAAAACCGCCAGCAGCCTGTTCCTCCCTGACATGCCCCCCCCCCCCCCCCCCCTACACACACACTACACACAAGCAGCATGGGTATGTGTATTGGAGAACATGCATAGATAGCTTCTAAACATCGCATCGACACTAAAGTACACCGTACCCGGGCACTGTGCCGGCCGTGAGGTGTGCCATACCCATATCACATGCCACCTGGCCTAATTGATTTATTCCAAGCCATTTCTTGTTTTTGTACGTACGTGTAAATACCCCCCCCCCCCCCCCCCCCCCCCCCCGTTGAAAGTTCCCTGTTGGACACGTCATATAGGCGAGGTTAGAGCGCATAGAAATGAGTTTGTGTCTCCAACACAGCATGTTGTGATCGAGCCTTAGGGTGCAGTGGGCGAGGCCACTCAGCTGTCTCCCGCCTCCAGGTGGAGCATCATTGTGGATCACATGACTGTAGAGGGTGTGGAATATTGTGCCGAGTAACTCCACACCCTTTCCTAGGACAATGCCGGGATACTTGGTGATGTCCCTAGCCCTAGAATACCCCTAGCCATATCCCTAGAATACTCCAAGCCACATCCCTAGAATACTTCAGTCTTCCCTTGCCCTAGCCCTAGAATACCCTAGCTTTTTCCTTGCCCTAGCCCTAGAATACCCTAGCTTTATCCTTGCCCTAGCCCTAGAATACCCTAGCTTTATCCTTGCCCTAGCCCTAGCTTTATCCTTGCCCTAGCCCTAGAATACCCTAGCTTTATCCTTGCCCTAGTCCTAGAATGCCCTAGCCCTAGAATACCCTAGCTTTTTCCTTGCTCTAGCCCTAGAATACCCTAGCTTTATCCTTGCCCTAGCCCTAGAATACCCTAGCTTTATCCTTGCCCTAGCCCTAGAATACCCTAGCTTTATCCTTGGAATACCCTAGCTTTATCCTTGCCCTAGCCCTAGAATACCCTAGCTTTATCCTTCCCCTAGCCCTAGAATACCCCAGTCTTCCCTTGCCCTAGCCCTAGACTTTC
>JAQNBH010000014.1:24031298-24107043 GCA_028752905.1 Cladorhizidae sp. MBARI D1340-BT2 | reverse complement strand
GCAGCCATTGCTACTCTCAATACCCTCTGGCACTATATCTCCATTGCACATCACACTGCAGGGTTTCATTTAGAAAATTGTCCAAGGGGGGGGGGGGGGGGGGGGGGGGCAACTGGAGGAATCTGGATTTTAAGGGGGGGGGGCATGATGGTTAAAGATGTGACAAAGTTTCTAATGAATTTTAATAATACAATTTCCAAAGGGGGGGGGAGGGGGCAAAAAGGTTCCAAGGGTGCCCCCTAAATGAAACCCTGCGTGACTGCTTAAACTTAGTGGTTATTGGTCATTGGCATGAAGTATTCGTAGGTCAAGTTTTGATGCATTTTGCTGCTCATCCAAAACGTGAGTGCATTCTGGAGAAGTCTATTGATGATACACAACCAGACTCAGTGGTTCATAAGCTAAAAGACCTTGCCAGACTCAATGAGTTCAGTGACTAGATGCTCTCAACCTCTTCCAGTCCCTTTATCCTTCTATTGTGGCAGAGACAGGTGGTAATACTGAGTGGTCTGCAGATGCCATAACTGACGCCGCAACACTTTTGCTAGCAATTAGCAGAACAGATTGAATTATTTATTGCCAACGCTGGTTAAAAGTAAATGTATGTCCTAGCCTTAACAGTCTTCAGACTGAATATAGTTAGGTGTGATTGGCAATGTGACTGCAACATTGAAAGTTAGGAGAGATACACATCACTCTCCATGGTTCAACACTTGAGAAACTGTGTCAGAGTAGTGGTATATAGTCATCCTTGCATAGACTTTGTGGCCACCAGTGTTACAGGATAATGTTTCTGCCATTTCTCCAAGTGAATATTACTGTCGTAGTATCTCTTTTCCTCTTGTTGGCCACTTGATCTCAGAACTAGATGACTGTTTTTAGTATTCATCATCCAAGAGCTTTACAGGGTATGTACTTAGTACCATCCATATTGGTTACCATCAGTGCTGAAGAATGCAGCACTCACTTCAAGAAATGGCTGAATTCTATCAAGATGATCTTCCATTCCCCGCCAATTTTAAGAGTTAGTTGCACTGTTGGCATGACTACATGTATGATAAACATTTTTTCCTGATTAACTATAGCTGACTATTACACGGAGTGATAAATGGACTCCATACGTGTATGCACTTAATACTTTGCCTACCTATATCTAAGTTCCGGGGGGGGGGGGGGGGGGGGGATGAGGCGAGTTTTTAGCATTCCCTCCTCCCCAAATCAGACCCGAGTACGTACAGGACCATGTTCGGTGGCTGTGAGTGACCTCAAACTGCCATGTTTGTGAGTAATGACATCCTGTGTGCTAGCCACTTCATAAACCTGTTGCTATGACACAAAAGCATGTTTAGATTCACAGCTCAAGTCACTGCCAGGGTTCCAGTGCAGTAACACCTCAATATTCACCCTTGCCCCCTGTGCATATTTAAATTTTATCATCCCTGACCCCTGTGTGAATATTAAAATTTCATCCTCCCTGACCCCTGCGAATATTTGAATTTCATCTCTGCCACTGTCAATATTCATCCCTGACCCCTGTGCATATTTAAATTTCAGCATCCCTGACCACTGTGTGAATATTAAAATTTCAGCATCCCTGACCCCTGCGAATATTTGAATTTCATCTCTGCCACTGTCAATATTTATATTTCATCATCCCTGACCCCTGTGAATATTTATATTTCATCATCGCCTGACCCCTGTGAATATTTAAATTATCATCTCTGTCCCCTCTGACTATTTCAATTCCCCCCACCCCCTTTCCTCCTCCCCCCCCCCCCCCACTTTTCACTCAGAGGATTGTATTCTTGACAAGCACATAATTAGAATTCAGCATGAGCTAATTTCCAAGTTGGAGCACTCCCAAAGGGCAACCAAGATGGACGCAAAGCGTACGATTACTCACAATTCCTCTGACATGCCCCTCCCCATTATTTATATGATCACACCCACCTACGCTCGCTGGACGCAGAAAGCCGATCTCTCTCGTCTCTGCTACGCGCTCATGCATATACCGAACTTGCACTGGATCATCGTGGAAGATGCTGAAGACAAATCTGATCTCGTGATGAGAATCGTCTCCGGGGATTACAGCTGCAAGATTGCACGCACAACGCACCTCAATGTCAGAACTCCCAAGACGGATCGGAAAGCGCCGAAGGATCCCGTGTGGTATAAGAATAGAGGCACGCTGCAGAGGAACATAGCGTTGGTCTGGTTGAGGGAGTCCGCAACTGCTGGCTTGTTGGAGGACGACTTGAACAGTGTGGTCTACTTTGGAGACGATGATAATACATATGATTTGAGAGTATTTGAAGAAGTAAGTATCTATGAATATGTTTCCAAGCTGTTGTTGTTATTATATTATTATATTATTATTATTAATATTATTATTATTTATTATTATTATTATTATTATTATTATTATTATTATTATTATTATTATTATTATTATTATTATTATTATTATTATTATTACTATTATTATTATTATTATTATTATTATTATTATTATTATTATTATTATTATTATTATTATTATTATTATTATTGCTATTACTATTACTTACTATTATTATTACTATTACTATTATTATTAATATTATTATTATTGTTATTATTGTTGCTGTTATTATTATTGTTGTTGTTGTTGTTATTGCTATTACTATTACTATTACTATTACTATTATTATTATTATTATTATTATTATTATTATTATTATTATTATTATTATTATTATTATTATTATTATTATTATTATTATTATTATTATTATTATTATTATTATTATTATTATTATTACTATTACTATTATTACTATTATTATCATCATGGTGAGTTGCTAGTAGCCTATACCATAGACTACTAGAACTAATTGACTCAACACTCCCCAACAGGGCCTTGCCATATGGGGCTTAAAAACGGAACTCGGACAAAAATCTTTAAACTTATATATTTCTGGTTCTAATCCGTGTATTTAGATCACATTTTAAATGTAGCATCCTTAGTTAGTGTAGTTTAATCTCTCTAGAAGACTCATCATAAAATTGTTCGCCCTCAACATAGCGAAATAAAACACCAAACATACTTGCTTATGTATAGTTAATTGTTCTAGTTATATTGTCTATGCGCTAGTGCTTCTGCCTTTTCCTGGTCTCCCTGTGCCTTCTCTCCCCCTGGCTGGCATCCCTGCTTCTCTTTTTGGACTTCTTGTTGATTTGAGACATGGTATCCTTGGCAAGGTTGCTGCCAAAGCAATTGAACAGGGACCCTGCCATAAATGGCAACAACTCCTCTACCAACAAGTGTCCACTGTCACATGCCTCGTTCTGGCGTCCTTGGTAGTTGCAAACAAACTTACTCACAACAGCCTGGAAGACCTTCAAAGCACCGTCACAGGCAAGGAAGCTTGCCCTCCTATCAGGGTCACCAACTATGTGCCTCCACACCTGGCTCACATCGACTGTGAGGCTGACAGCCAGCTCGGTGGGTGCCTTGAGTCCTCCCCTGTTCAAGGTGTTGGTCATCCACAGGTACTCCTCATCCACCTCGTCAGTGTCAAACACTGGGTCCTTGACACCAGCCTCCTTGTCCACCAATAAGTTGATGCAGTCATCACAGTCCTTCTTCTTGGTGGCCTGGTATCCCAGATAGCCTGCAATGTGTCCCAGGGCAGGCTTGGCATGGTCAGGTGGCTCATATGCATCTTCCTCACCTGTGGCAGCAGCCACAAGGCTCTTGACGAAGCTGTCGATCACCTGCCGGTCCTCCTGCCTCATTGCCTGCCTTGCTCCAGACATCTCCTGCTGCACCTCCTTGATGCCGTAACCGCTGTACCACAGGAGGGCATGCTTGCGTATGATGGCCTCGCCCTGCAGGAAGTTGTGGACACTCGTCCACCGTCATCTGCATTGAGCTTGTCAATGGTGAAGCAGATGAATTGGTGGTGGTTGTCGCCAGGCCCCCTCTTGATCTCAAATCTGTATCACAAACATAATTACACAGTGTTTAAAAAATTGCTTGGGTCACAGACTACCTATTATTCTGTGTCTGTTGGGTCTAATTGAAACGTAGTGCACAGTCTGTCTGTAGTGCTATAAGACTTTAGGAATAAAGAGTTAAAAAAAAATTTAATTGCTTTTTAGTAATTTTACATTCCCTTCTGGGCTAGGGCTAGGGCTGTGGAGGCCAACAAAAGTGGGGGGGAAATAACCGAAAAGGTCAAGGTTCATAAAAAATTCATAAGGTCAAGATTCATAACCGGGACTAGACCAAAATGTTCAAACCCGGTACCGGTAGATTAGCCACAGTATTTAAATTACATTTACCTGAAACCATGGTCGATACAGAAGCCTGGCCTGCACATCTTTTCCCACAGGTCGGCAAAGTCATTGACAGAGTCCTTTGCCATCAGCTCAACCTGATGCTGAAGCATCTCCGCCGTCCTTTGGTGTCTGACCTCCATGATGGCTGCCTGGGTGGGTCTGGGCTGTACCACTGGGACATGACTGTAGTAGCCAGGGTACTTGGGGAAGAGGGATGGGATGGAAGTTGATTTGAGACGCCTACGTTTCCTGTCAGCGCCAGTCTTTTTCACCTGTGTGGCCTCAAAGTCCTCGGGCTGAAAGTGTTTGTCACAGACACCTCCATGCTTGGTGTCAACGGAATCCTCTCGGTGGAGTGTTTTCACCCACTTCTGCCTGATCTCCTCATTAGCAGGAAAGATTCTCACTGTATACTTCTTGGGCTCTGGTACCTCGCCCTCTTCCTCGACTGCCTTGTCCTGTTTCGTTAAGTCATAGCCAGAGCGGCAATTAACTGCCTGGCACTTTTTTCCCATGCCTTAAGTTGAAATCTTCACTTGTAATATCGTTCAGCTGTTCAGCTTCTCTGGTATGGTGGCTACTGCAGTGGCGGATCCAGGATTTAATACAAAAAGTGTGTTTCACCTGGTATCGATCGGTAAAGGGTCTCGCTGCGTGGAGACTATGTCCCGAGATGCAACTAATTTTCCAACGAAGCTTGTACGATTGTACGATGAGAGATGTTTGGAAAATTTCTTAAACTTGAAAATGTAAGTTGCTAATTCGTCTGCAAGTGAAAAAAGTCTTTTATTTGAAGATTTGAAACAAAAGTAGCGCTGCTCATCGTGGCAAATAGCTACATGAAATCTAGCTAGTTAGATACTGTAGCTATGCTAGATATAGCTATCTAGATACGGCTACACATAGCTAGCTAGATACAGCTACACATAGCTAGCTAGATACAGCTACACATAGCTGGCTAGATACAGCTATACATAGCTAGCTAGATACAGCTATACATAGCTAGCTAGATACAGCTATACATAGCTAGCAAATACATAACTAGCTAATGAATATATAGCTAACAAAAACTAAAATATACAAAAAAGAAAAAAAGGCAAAATAATATTATAGCTTTTCATTTGTCAGCCCCATACGGCACGGCAAGGCGGGGCCCTTTTAGGCAGTGTTGAGTCAATTAGTTCTAGTAGTCTATGCCTATACATATGTAGGTTTCCCATTTTTAAAATGGTGGACAGTCCACTTACCATCCCCTTTCTCCCAAACCAAATATCTTTCATATCTCAGCCGAGACTCAGCTTCTTCTCTGCCTAAATGGAGGTTTCAGCCGATGTTGGGCTCCACGAAGACAAGACAGCATCCCTTCACTAAAGTAGCAAATACAAAAACACTAGGGAAAGTTGGGAAACCCCTTGAAATTCATCTTCAAGTATCCCCTATCTCTTTCTCCCCTCCTGCTTAACAACCAGTTTTACGATATTTATGGTACACGAGTGTCAGTGGGTTTCCTCAGAAGCTTTCTGTTGTGACAATAGTTGACCGCACAGAACTGAGCTGAGTCAGCAAGCACACACGTTTTCATACCAAGCAGCCCTGGCCCTGCAGCCTTGCTCTCATTATGACCCGCAACGAAGACAAGTCCGGCTCGTCGTAACGAGCCGAGTCCATCTCTGTGCGATGAGTTTGTGAATCAATAACCTGAGTTGTATTGCCCGTGGCGACACTAAAGTACAGGAACACCAGACCACTAAAATAAAATAAATTAAAGAAAAATAGATAATCACTAAAAATGAATAGCGTAATGAGTTGGATGCAAACAATTAATAAACAATTATTAATTGCACCTGATACAGTCCTGTTCCTGTGTATTCTCCATCACTGCTAATGATGCTGCACCTCTGTTCCCCTTCATTTCGTGACTTTTCAGGTTGTCGTTCGACATGAATCACAAGCTCCTCAATGTTTGTGCTTCTTGTAAATTATCGCCAATCCAATAGTGATCTGCTGGGCCAGGTCACAAAATCATGGCATGGAAAGCTTAAAAAAATATTTTGTCGTAGGACCCAAAATCTTTATGAACCTGAAAATACACTCCTTGGGACCTTTAATAAAGTTTGTTTTATGTTGATATCTAACATACACAAAGTACAGCAGTTTTTGAAAGTTGAGTTAAAATTTAACTGTAATTTCGAGGGAAAAAATTGAAAGTTTCCCATGCTGTAATACATGATACCATAAAGATATTACACTTATAATTATGTTACTTTTTTGTGTGGGGATTTTAAACGTCTACTAATATCTAGAACAATTTTTGGCTCAGAGCTATCTACCCGAGTATTGCACGTTGATTTCAAACCTGATGTTTTTATGTAACGAAAGTAACGCTCAATTTCAAGAAGTTCCCTTTGCTCATGGAGTTCTAAACCTACCATCATAAAAGTTAGATATAATCTTTCCAACAATACCCCTGATCTACACCAAAGATCGCAGGAACAAATTTTTGCTTATTTCAGTTCAAAGGCTTGTAACGAAAGTAACGTAACGAAAATAACTTAAAAAGTAGTCGAGGGTAATCTTGTAACGAAAGTAACGTAAAATTAGACATGTAAATGTATGAAGATGGGAATCTGGCACAACTGTTAAGGGAGATCAGGCCATCAACGTTGCAAACATTGTTTTCTCTGATCAAGTTCCAGTTCTTAAACTGTAATTACTGTAATTGTGCAGGTCAGTAAAAGGGAAAATAGGTTTTAACTCTTGACTTGGCTTAAATATTAACACTGCACACACAAATTTCATTTTGAAAATTGTCTTTGAAACATTTGGATTTCTTGGATATACCTTAGTGGCCTTTATTGGTTCGAAGTACATAATACTGCCAGTAGACACCATATTGTCTATCAAGACTGAGAACATGTGATTGGTATATGCCTGACCTTGCAGCGGCAATCAAGGAATAGTATGTACTTTATCATTAGCACTAAACACTCTTATCACAGAGTTCTTTTCATAAAGATCAAGACTTCTTGGCACAAACACACATCCCAGATAGTACTTCACCTTCCATTGTGTTTGGACATGTCTACTATGTCTGGTGCTGAGCGTGCAAAGAGATGCAGAGAGAAGAAAAAGCTAAAGATGGGCATGACTGAGTTAAAGCAGTACAAAACCAAAGAGCATCAGTTTGTTCTTGCAAGTAGAGCTAAGGGTGCAAAAATATATAGAAGAAGCAACACCACGTGCTCGGGAAGCTCTGCTTGTGAAAAGTGAAGCCACCCGTCTGCATGTGCAGAAACACCGCCAAACCACAAGGGGACAACCAGAGACACCCCCAAACCCTCTCATCCCTTCTAAGGTATCTTTCACCTCAGCTAATGCCCTTTCAAGAGCAACTAGCAGAGCAGACGCAGTCTCCCAGTGAACCAGGACCAACAGAAGGCAGTGTGTCCAGAGCTTGGGAAGATATTTGGTTTGATGGATCCTAACTCACCATCTGAGAAGTCTGAGCTCACAGCAGCGGAGTGCATGGTGGTTGCATTCTATGAGAGAGAGGACATCAGCAGAATGGCGAGCAACTACTCATGCTGGCGAAAAGAAACAATCACGCCATTTGGTGTGTACGCTGAAAGAGACTCGTGGCCTCTTTTTGGCACAGTATCCCGATGTTCGGATTGGACTTACAAAGTTCAAAAGTCTACGCCCATCTCATGTCCTATATTCAAGTCTGACTGCACAGAATGGCTGTGTTTGCCAGTGTACCACGAGGACATCATACTTGCACTTGATGCGCTCCACAAGTTGGAGCCAGCATTGGAGAAGTATACTTCTAAAACCCCAGACAGCTGGGTGTGCAAGAACCCTAAGACAGAGTGTTGGCTTGGCAAATGCAAGGAGTGTCAGAACGGCCTGCTCTTCCTGGAGCAACATGATTCAGTGGTGATGGTTGAGAAAGCAGTGACCTGGTTGTCATGGGGCAATGAAAGGTTGCACAAAGTCCAACATGAGGGGATAACAGAGGACCTCAAACAGCACATTCTCAAACTTCTTCCCAAGTTCCTGATCCACAGCAGCGAGCTCAAGCTGAGAGCTACAACATAGAGCGTGCAGATGCAGAAGCAACTTCTCCCGACTTCAACAAATTTCATGAACTACTTCAAGTCGACTTTTCGGAGAATTTTGAGTGCATCGAACAAGATGAGATCCAGTCAGCACATTGGGGCCACAGCCCTGTCTCTCTGTTCACCTACTCATTGTGGTACGGGGGAGAACACCACAGTGGTGTCATCTGTTCAGATTCTACTGATCACTCAGAGTGGTCCATCCTCCCATATACTGTATGAACAATCTCCTTAGCCGACTACCAGATGATATAACTAAATTGTCAAGCTGGTCCGAAGGTACATCAGCTCAGTTCAAGAGCTGATTTATTGTAAATGCCTTGCAGAAGCTTGAGGAGGCACATGGCCTCAGCATCACCTGGAACTTCTTTGCAACTTCGCATGGCAAAGGCCCAGTTGACAGGACTGGTGGCAGTGTAAAGTGGCATGTCCACAATAGGGTGAAGGCACGGCAGGTGCTTGTTAGGGATGCTTCATCATTCGCTGCAGCTGCATCTAATATGATGACGGTGGAGGTTACAGTGATGAATGAAGCAGATATCAACAAGTCAAATTATGACATGGGCTTCACACAAGCTTACTGGGATGCATCTCCAGCAGTAGCTGGAATATGTGGCTATCATTGCCTGTGCAATATTGATGGGATGGTCGTACACCCTCAGCTGACACGGGAGTTTTCTGTCCCAAACAAGCAGCAGAAGAAGCAAGACATGGAGATGGAGGTGGACGTTAGTGAAGTATCTGAATTCAAAGCTAGAGAGTTCTTGGCAGCAGTGTACGATAGGAAGGCATGGATTGGCGAGGTGGTACAAAGCTCCCCTACTCACGTTGTCATCACATTTATGAAGAGTTGCGGGCTGAATAGGTGGAACTGGCCTACCAAACATGACCGACTTCCAGTACCCAGAGAGGACATTCTCTGCAGACTTAGCCACAAGCTCCTATCAGCAACTATAGCCGGTTTGTTACTCTCAGTGACAGTGATGAAAAGGAGATAGTTAAATGTCTTGAGGAGTGGAACATACAGTGTAACTAACTAAATTTGTGACCAAACTTTCAGTCAATATTGTACCACCACCCCCTGCCACCTTGCAACCACCTTTGTCTCACCCCCTCATTCATGCTAGCACAACCTCTCATTCATGCAACCTTGCAGTCCATCTTGCTGCACCCACCCCCCCTCACACAGTGATGTTTTGTACATTATCTTTATGTAAATATAAATGCATATAAACTTTTTAAGTAATTTGGTGTTTGAATCCAATAATTATGTATAAAAGTGCAACACTGTCCCATCAATACTTGCATCAAACGGTAACGTAACGAAAGTAACAGTCACTTTTTAGCATAATGGGTGCTGTCCACCCATTATGGTTGAACATGTAGCCACTAAACCAGGGGTAACGCTGACCTGGCCCTGCTTCGTCTCTGGCATTGCCGATGTTCTTTCTCCATTGTTCAGGTCCTGCTCTCCTGAAACCTTCATAGTCGTTCCTTTGGCAGGAGACAGAGACAATGTCTTACTATTATGCTTGTTTTGGCGTTTTTGCTTGCAACAAATGCAACTATAAGGGTTAAATTCATGGTGTTGTGGAGATCAACCAAAGTAACTCTAGAGGGTTAAATTCACAATGGCATGGGGGTCAAAGAATGCAACTCTAGAGTGTTAAATTTACAGCGGCATGGGAGGTCAACCAACGCTACTCTAGAGGGTTAAATTCACAGTGGCATGGAGGTCAACCAACAACTCTAGAGGGTTAAATTCACGATGACATGGAGGTCGATCTTATAACTTCACGTGCGAGGTTTGGCAGGACATCATCGATCACATACAGTATTTGCTTCAGGATTGCTTCATCTTCAGGGCTGGGCTGAGCACTCAGTGTTAATAGCAACCCAACTGTCCTGTTCAGGGCTGGGCTGGGCACTCGGTGCTAATAGCAGCCCACCTGTCCTGTTCAGGGCTGGGCTGGGCACTCGGTGCTAATAGCAACCCACCTGTCCTGTTCAGGGCTGGGCTGAGCACTCGGTGCTAATAGCAACCCAACTGTCCTGTTCAGGGCTGGGCTGGGCACTCGGTGCTAATAGCAGCCCACCTGTCCTGTTCAGGGCTGGGCTGGGCACTCGGTGCTAATAGAAGCCCACCTGTCCTGTTCAGGGCTTGGCTGGGCACTCAGTGTTAATAGCAGCCCACCTGTCCTGTTCAGGGCTGGGCTGGGCACTCGGTGCTAATAGCAGCCCACCTGTCCTGTTCAGGGCTGGGCTGGGCACTCAGTGTTAATAGCAGCCCACCTGTCCTGTTCAGGGCTGGGCACTCGGTGCTAATAGAAGCCCACCTGTCCTGTTCAGGGCTGGGCTGGGCACTCGGTGCTAATAGCAGCCCACCTGTCCTGTTCAGGGCTGGGCTGGGCACTCAGTGTTAATAGCAGCCCACCTGTCCTGTTCAGGGCTGGGCACTCGGTGCTAATAGAAGCCCACCTGTCCTGTTCAGGGCTGGGCTGGGCACTCAGTGCTAATAGAAGCCCACCTGTCCTGTTCAGGGCTGGGCTGGGCACTCGGTGCTAATAGAAGCCCACCTGTCCTGTTCAGGGCTTGGCTGGGCACTCAGTGTTAATAGCAGCCCACCTGTCCTGTTCAGGGCTTGGCTGGGCACTCAGTGTTAATAGCAGCCCACCTGTCCTGTTCAGGGCTTGGCTGGGCACTCAGTGTTAATAGCAGCCCACCTGTCCTGTTCAGGGCTGGGCTGGGCACTCGGTGTTAATAGAAGCCCACCTGTCCTGTTCAGGGCTGGGCTGGGCACTCAGTGTTAATAGCAGCCCACCTGTCCTGTTCAGGGCTGGGCTGGGCACTCAGTGATAATAGAAGCCCAACTGTCTTGTAGTAACACTTTCTCTGCTTGTATTTCTTATTTGGAGACGATGTAATGTATTTCCTTCCAGCTTTTTCTTCTCCAGTGGGGGCGTGGTTGTCAATGCTGGGGGCGTGGCATGGTTGACAATGCGCTTTGAGGAGTCGTGGCTTCATCAGCTTCTTACAAGAGTTGTGTGGAGTGGACAACAGTTTTCACACTTTGCAGATTAAAGTTGTCGTGTTCGTTCCAAATGGAAGGTATTGGTGCGCTCTAGGGTTCCTTTTTGGAGCTGTCACTTGTCCCAACAGATGCAGGATGATGAATCGGCGATGCTTTCTTCACGTTATCCTGGCAAGACACACACTTGGCGATGGTATGCATACTGTGTGCGACCACAAACTGTACTTCAATGATGCAATTCATTCATTGTTGATTTTGCATATCTCCTGCACTGGAGAGGAATATAAGAGTAACTCTGTTGGTAAAGTGTGGTTGACTAGAAGGCGAGCCATACATACTGACCTACACCTTCCTTGGTAAAGCGTGGATGACTGTAGAAGGCCAGCCATACATACTGACCTACACCTTCCTTGGTAAAGTGTGGTCTACTGTAGAAGGTCAACCACAGTACTTACTGACGTGTGTTCAATGCCACACACCCACACCCTTCCAAACCAATATTGCCAAACATCAAACTTTTTTGTAAAAAAAACAACTGACAGGCATTGCCATGCCTTGTTGCTGTTGTTTGTCATGATCAACATCTTGGTCAACATGGTCAGCACCTTGTCAACACCTTTGTCAACACCCTGGTCAACACCTTATCAACACCCTGGTCAAAACCTTGGTCAGCACCTTGTCAACACCCTGGTCAACACCTTGTCAACACCTTGTCAGCACATTGTCAACACCTTGTCAACACCTTGGTCAACACCCTGGTCAACACCTTGTCAAAACCTTGGTCAGCACCATGTCAACACCTTGTCAACACCTTGGTCAAAACCTTGGTCAACACCCTGGTCAACAACTTAGTCAACAACTTGGTCAACACCTTGTTGATGGCGACATTGTAAATTCTACAGGTGTTGTTGACACTAATGCCAACATCACTAATGCTAATACTCATCAACACTGAGATACTGACTAGAATTTTGGTCCTAATACTTATACTAATGCCGACACCAATGCTAACTCGAATCACAATATTAATGTTAACACGACTATGATTGATACTAACACTAACATGTACACTAATGCTGACATTAACACCTTTTGAACTAACACTAATGTTCACACTTACAGTGTATTTAATGCTGGCATTAACCGATTGATACTAGCACTGATATTTGTGTTCACACGATATTGTCACTAATGCTGACATTAATGTGGATACTAGCACTGGTGCTAGTATTAACACTAATGCTGACACCAACATGCTTAGCATCTTATCGCACTTCATTAGATGAGGTACACCAGTGGTGTCTCTGTGTGGCCGGTGGGTCTCAGCGGGGGGATCAAGTTCGAGGGACCCATCTGCAACAAGGGGAAGGTCATTGGTTGGTATGCCATGTGGGACAGGCAGAGGACGTTTCAGATTGATATGGCTGGTACGTGGGTGTATGTGTTGGTGTGTGCAGTGTGAGGGTGGTGATGTGTGCATTGTTAGGGTGGTATGTGTATAGTGTGGAGCTGGTGGGTTTACGTGTGAAGGTGGTGGTGGTGTCATGTGTGCAGTGTGAAGGAAAAGTGGTTGATCATGTGCATGGCATAAAGAGGTCGTCTCTGTTCTGCTCCAGGTTTTGCCATCAGCTTGAAGCTGTTGTTGTCCAAGCCTAATGCCTCCTTCAACAACAAAGTCAAGAGAGGTCACCTAGAAGACTCCATATTAGACCAGCTGGTCACTGTGGAAGAGCTGGAACCGAAAGCCGACAACTGCAGTAAGGTAAGGGATGAATCAACACAAACACACGCTTGTGTGGAATTGTTTGCAGGGATGTGCAGTTCTGCCGGGAACCTCTCGCAGACATTGCAGTGAAGGATATTTCTTACTTGCTAAATGTAGTGTAGCTTTTTTCTGTTAGTGCATGCAGGCTAGGGCTAGGGCTGTAGCTAGGGCTAGGGAAGTTAGGACTAGGGCTAGAGCTAGGGAAGTTAGGGCTCTAAGCTAGGGCTAGGGAAGTTAGGGCTGTGGGCTAGGGCTAGGAAGTTATGGCTCTAAGCTAGGGCTAGGGAAGTTAGGGCTGTGGACTAGGGCTAGGGAAGTTAGGGCTGTGGGCTAGGGAAGTTAGGGCTGTGGGCTAGGGCTAGGGAAGTTAGGGCTGTGGGCTAGGGAAGTTAGGGCCATGGGCTAGGGCTAGGGAAGTTATGGGTACTGTTTATATATATATATATGTATATATATAGGGTTATGCTGTAGGTTAGGGCTTCTTGCTACGAAAACATGTGCTTGCTGTCCCGGCTCAGTTCTGTGCTGTCAACTATTCTATTCTCACAACAGAAAGCTTCTGAGGAAACCCACTGATACACATCAGGGGTTTAATTAGAAAGTTGTCCAAGGGGGGGCAACTGGAGGAATCTGGATTTTAAGGGGGGGGTATGATGGTTAAGATGTGACCAAGTTTCTAATGAATTTTAATAATACAATTTCCAAGGGAGGGGGGGGGGGGGGGCAAAAAGGTTCCAAGGCCCTAAATGAAACTCTGCACATGCACCATAAGTACCATAAAACTGGTTGTTAAGTGGTTCCCCCCGGGTGCAACTATCCTGCTGTTATCCGCCGCTCTTCTCTGTTGGTGAACTTTGTTGTGCGTCCGCATAATTTTATTTTACTTCGCGTAATTGACCAGCGCATTCAGACCACGCATATTAGATGGTTATTAGATGGTTACGCATGCGCCAAACGAAAGACACCATGCCACGGGTTATGGCGAGCGCACTTGCTGGCACTTGGAAGTGAGAGAGGGAGCGTTTCTGTTTTCTTGTTACTACTCCAAAAACTCCAGAAAATTATCCTGCCATGTGGCCAAAAAAGATATCTATCTCCTTGACGACGCTTGAGGCATGCGTATTGCAAGGATTTCCTTCTTGCTTGACATGAAGCTTTTCTCCGATGAAGGGCTTGAGTTGTATGTGTGTGATGCCTCATACAACACCACCACTAGCTGTAGCTACTCTACCCAGGGAAGTTAGGGCTCTAGGCTAGGGCTAGGGGTGTTAGGGCTATAGGCAAGGGCTAGGGGAGTTAGGGCTGTAGGCAAGGGCTAGGGAAGTTAGGGCTCTAGGCTAGGGCCAGGGAAGTTAGGGCTGTGGGCTAGGGCTAGGGAAGTTAGGGCTGTGGGCTAGGGATAGGGAAGTTAGGGCTCTAGGCTAGGGCTAGGGAAGTTAGGGCTCTAGGCTAGGGCTAGGCTAGGGAAGTTAGGGCTGTGGGCTAGGGCTAGGGAAGTTAGCTAGGGCTAGGGAAGTTAGGGCTGTAGGCAAGGGCTAGGAAAGTTAGGGCTGTGGGATAGGGCTAGGGAAGTTAGGGCTCTAGGCTAGGGCTAGGGGAGTTAGGGCTGTAGGCAAGGGCTAGGGAAGTTAGGGTACTGTATATATATAATAGGGTTATGCTGTATATTAGGGCTTCTTGGTATGAAAACGTGGGTGCTTTCTCCCATAAGGGGGGTGGGGGGGGGGGGGGGGGGTTCGATGGTATTAAAATTAAAATTAAAAAATTTAAACTTGTGTTACAACTTTAGAGCTCTGTAGATTCTGCAAACTTCATGGTATGGACTTGATATCTAGCTCAAAAGATAGGTCTCTCTGTGTGCTCTCTTTTGATACTAAAATATGTTTCATAGGTATAACTATAGGCAAGTTACTAGACTCTAAAGTTGAGGGACCTCAAAAGCCTGAATCGCCTCAACCTCCGCCAAAATAACTCCAGATTGCTAAGTGCAAAAAATGAAAATGGTACGAGTGGCTAGAGGAAGCTCTTACGCACGCAATCACCTTTTTGATTAGGCGTTAAAAAAATTATTACCTGGTCAAGCGTACGGGTGGAAAATTGAGGGCGTTGAAAATTATTGTGGAAGGCAATATGTCAACTTTTTTAATCTCAGCAGCCACTTTTTATTGCTGGGGTTTGTGGTGATCCATTGCCATAGTTCACTCAGTTTTTAATATCATTTTGAGAGCTCTTGTTGTGATAGGAGCTTTCATACTATTAAAAAGAAATTATTTTTACTGCAAGTCTTGTCAAGTTGTGTAATTAATCTGCTGGCAGCATGTGCAGACAATTTCTTTCTGCTCATTAAGTGCTTAGACAAACCACAGACACAATTAGAGCCCTTGTTTGCACAGCCCTGTGAAGCTAATTGGGGGGGAGTGTTTGCGTGCATTTTTGGGAGTGACTTTGATGTTGCTGGACGTTCTTCTAAGAAAATGTCTGTACAGAGACATTCAACTTATCATTTGAAAGCACATGTGGAAGCACATGGAATAAGCAACAAATTACTAGCACTGGAGAGAGAGGAAAAATTATGGTGGTTAGAAATTTGGTACAATTTTTGCCCCCCCCCCCCCCCCACAAAAAAAACACACCCTTTAACACCATGGATTTAACACCATGGATAATGGATAAATTCCATGAGCAATGATTGCTCGTTCATGTCAATTATTTTACCCGTCATAAAAATATACGTTCTCTGTACAAGTCGTTAGTTGTAAACACCTAATAGAATAGTACACTGTTGCCGCTGTGCATGTTGGTATAATAGTCTAAACTTTAAAACGTAGTTCTAAAATCAATTGACCTCTGTCTGACCTACCAGTTACCAATCGCAGGGTTTGCTGCTGGCCTCATGGACCTGCAGCACTAGTTGGTAACTGTTAGCTGTTGCTTGATCGGGCTTGATCACCATTAACTTTCATCTCTGTGTCAATGGAAAGCTGCACTCCACTCACAAACATGCTCCATGGTAACCCATCTCACAAGCAATTAAACTTATGTTTACCAATTCGGTCTAGGATTAATTCTTTGTGAATCTCATTACAGCACTTTTTGCAGCATTATATAAACACTTCCTGTAGTATACTAAACACTTCCTGTAGTATACTAAACACTTCCTGTAGTATACTAAACACTTCCTGTAGTATACTAGTCACTTCCTATAGTATACTAGACACCCATGCCATAACTCCTTTGAATTTCCCCCCTCTGATCTTCATTCTTTTATTGGTTTGTTTAGGTGCTGGTGTGGCACACAAGGACAGCATCGGTCTACTTGAAGCAAGAAATGAAGCTCATCCAAAGCGGAAAGCCCTCAAACCCATTAATAGAAGTCTGACAACCATTCTGCTAACTTCATTTATTTAACAACACTTCAAGGAGGGGAGAAATGGTTGTCTGTTGTAGGATAACCAGTACTTAACTGGTTTGTTTCGGTTTTTATTTAGTGTTAGTGTGGCAGCAAAACTGGTTGTTTGTTGTAAGAGTAACTAGGGACAGACTTAACTGGTTAGTTGGAATGTGTTAGTGTGGAAGTAAGTAATGTTCTGGTTATCCTTATTTTTCCTCCCTCCCTCCCATTTCCCCCTTCTCCCATTATAATTTGATTGCTGGATAAGGTCACATTTTTTTGGTGTGTGTGTGTGTGAGCACAAAATGTATCACTTGAATCTGAGAACACATTCATTTGCCATTACTTGTGTTGCGAGAGATGAATTATCTGCAGGCTGCTGGCAGGCAAAAAGCGATCTTCACTTTTCAATTTTCAATGGGTAATCTCCTGATGGGTAATGGGTGAATGGGGGTAATGGGTGAATGGGTGGGGGGGGGGGAAGGGGAAACTTTGAAATTTCTCCCCGTACTGCTAAAAGGTAAAGGGTTCTCTGTATGTTTGTTATGTGGAAAAAATTTGTTTCCAATCCCAATATATATATATATACAATTTATGAAAGAAGAATTTGCTGATGTTCATATACAGGACCCTTGATCCATTAAAATATAGTGCAGATATATATATATATATTTTAAGAAGCACAATATATTAATAGGTAAAGGTTTCTGTAAACTATTTTTGTTGTTTTTCAGTGAGCAGCCACCTACAAGAAGGTCCGGTTTGAGCAAACCACAACACTCAGATGCACCCCCATTCCACAAATATCGCTCAACATGAATGTTGGTAAAGATCGTGAGTACAACAAATACGAGCGAAGCTATAATTCAGCCCGTTTTTGCGTGAAGAACATCCAGTTCATAACAGTAGAGTAGAGACCAACAAAACCAGTACTACTTGTATTACATATGTGTATGATCACATTTACTACCTCTCTAGATCACCTTTACTGCCTCTAGATCATCTTTACTGCCTCTAGATTACAGTTACAGCTTCTAGATCATCTTTTCTGCTTCTAGATTACAACTTCTATATAGATCTTGTTTTTGCCTCCAAATTACCTTTATTGCATGTAGATCACATTTACTACCTCTAGGTCACCTTTACTGCCTCTAGATCATCTTTACTGCCTCTAGATTACAGTTACAGCTTCTAGATCATCTTTTCTGCTTCTAGATTATAGCTTCTATATAGATCTTTTTGCCTCTAAATCACCTATATTGCATCTTGGTGATGCCTATAGATCACATTCACTGCCTCCAGATCACATTTATATATTCAATGAAAGGCCAGCTGATTATTATTTCCTCAAGATGCATTCATTATCAAACTGAAAAGGCAGAATAACCCAGAATCAAAGACACAAGCATTCAAATTTTCTTTTACACACAGCTCTACCTTGTGGAACTACTTACCTCAAGAAGCTCTAGAGACCCATTCACTCATCACTTATAAAGCACCTTTGTTCTCAGCATCATAACTCATAACCAGGGAGCATTAGCAGACTGCTATTTGTGTACCCGTTTTTTTATGAAACAAGAATTTGCCAGTGCATTCTATGATTTTGCCACGCTTTTGCCTATAGAGATGATAAGTCTCGCAACCAAGGATGACTGGTCGTACAGAAGACAAAAAAATGTTATACAATTTTACAAGTGAGTGCGAAAACGCTGTAGTGGTATTGCACACACAATTGCTGACATAATAATTGGCGAGCCCACAAGGTTGTGTTGCCGTGCATGGCGTTGGTTCTATGTTTTTATTATTGAGGTTGGAGCCATACAGCCTGTCAAACCATCACCAGCAACAACGGTCTCCTGGGGCAATGCCTGGGCATACCTCCCCTCGAAAGCACAACACTTTTTTCAGCGTCTCGCCATTTCCCTATGGACCTCTAGATTAGGCGCCAGCCCTCACGTCCTGCCACAGTGGACGGACTCTTCTAAACTGTCCACACTGGACCTAAACTGATGCGCATTAATGAGTTGGGTACAGTAAAGCCTACTGAAGCAACAATGGCGAAATGATCTTGTTTCCAAATACATCACATAGTAACTGTAATGATAGTTGAGTTCTGCATGACATGAGTGCATGAGGAATGTAAGTGCTCTGCTCTCCACATTAGCCAGACCTCGGGGAACTAATTTTTTGTGGCATCAATGATTGCGAGTTCTTTTTCGCGCGTAGCCTCCCCTTTGCACGTGAAAATGATCTGACAACCCTTACCCAATAAATATGAAACTGATGTTTGAGGATCTTCCAAATGGGAGACAATAGACCTAGGAGAAGATTTCTCTAGATCCAAACACCCTCGTGTGGAAGTGGCACTAGTGCGTAGAGAAACGGGAGAAACCTGGAGTCATGGAAACTTAGCCGAAGTTACTTTGTTGTGTCGATAATTATTTTAGCTACCGCTAGTTGAACTTAACGCTAAATGGGTTAGTGATGGCCTGAGTGGCGTTTGGCCTGAGTGGCGTTTACGAGTCCAGCCATCAACAAATTCATGCGCGTTTTTAACGCACGCGCGGGGGTACACGTGGATAATACCGCAGGTTTGTGAAGAAGTTAATGTAATGTAGAGAGGAGTGAGGAGGGGGGAAATTCTCTATGGTAGAGGCTTGCACAGGTGGAGGAGGGCAGACTGATAAAAATTGTGGCAGAGAAGCTAAGAATGGATGGAGGGGTAGGATGGTGGGAAGAATATACACTGTTTGAGAAGGAAATGCGATCTGAATGCTGAGCTAGGGTCAGTGAGGCAATGGAAGTTGAAGATGAAGAAGAGAAAAGTGTGTGATTGGGAGGAGGATGTCAACAGTAGGAGCAATTTGAAGTAGTATATAGAGGTTGGCAAAAGGTGATGGAGCAGAAAGGTATACAAGGTCATTACAGAGATATGAGGGAGTGAGGTTGATGTATAGGTTGAGTGAAGGGGTAGTTGGTATTTTAAAGAAGGTGTCTAAGGTTCCTCCTTAGGATTACCTTCTCCCTTCAGTTAATAGGTGCTGCCACCAGAGTGTATCTCTAAGTATCGCCTTAGTTAATACCTACCCAGAGAAATTTAGGGTGTCTAGGTATAACTTATGAACTGATGAAAACTATGGTAAAGACAAGACTAATCACAAATGGCTGACAGGACCTTTTATAAGTCCTGCCAGACAGGATACAGAAAGTAACCATAATTACATGCACACAGAGAGTCCACCTGACATTACATCACTACACTCACGTTCACAATTAACACAATGTTCACAATTAAGTAATGCATGCACTCAACACTTTAAGTAATGCATGCACTCAACACTTTAAGTAATGCATGCACTCAACACTTTAAGTAATGCATGCACTCAACACTTTAAGTAATGCATGCACTCAAATGACTGTTAGGTTCATCAACATTGATGGAGCGAAGATAATGGCCTGGCTGGCCATGTCGAGCAGCCCTCGACACTGGGTCATCAGATCTATTGCAGGACAAGAAGCGATGTAGGCTTTGTAGTGATGATAGATGCATGTTGTGTGACAGGAAGGAAGTGGAAGATGTGGGGTACTTTCTATTAGACTGCGATGAATTTGGAAGGGAACGGAAAATGTTAATGAATGAGCTGATCGAATTGAGGGAGCTGGAATATGTTGGAGGAGTTTGAGATGGTGGGCAATGAAGGGAAGGTGGCATTGTTGCTTGGGAAGGAGGTGGATGGTGTGTGTCAGGTGATGGTGGAAGTGTGTGGGTGGATTTTGAAAGTGCATAGTGAATTGTTGGCAGAGGAGGAAGGGACTGATTTATGGCCTCCCCCCACCACTCCACCATAACCAAGCAGTACAATTCATTTAATAACATTAACTTAATGTTATCAGATATGTATGTCAAAGTGTTTATTACAGGACAAGTCATCTTACCTCATTTACTGTCATTATTATTTGTCTGCGATGGTCCCAAGGGACTCAGCATTTTGAAGATTACAATATATGGTAAAGGTGTGCTGTATATGCACAAACAATTGTGAAGTGTGAAATTCTACCGTTGTTAGTGTGTTGTGCTTTACAACAATGTTTAGATGAGCACAAGCAGAGCAGCCACATTTGCTGACCTTGCACAGTGCATTGCTTATCTGATAGCTCTTCACCAGCAACACTTGTTACCTCATAGCTTATAGTTGCTAGGAACTGGAGGGCATTCTTTATCTGATAGCTCTTCACCAGCAACACTGTTACCCCATAGCTTATAGTTGCTAGGAACAGGAGGGCACTCTTTATGTGATTAGCTAGCTATTCACCAGCAACACTGTTACCTCATAGCTTATAGTTGCTAGGAACAGGAGGGCATTCTTTATCTGATAGCTATTCACCAGCAACACTGTTACCCCATAGCTTATAGTTGCTAGGAACAGGAGGGCACTCTTTATGTGATTAGCTAGCTATTCACCAGCAACACTGTTACCTCAAGCTTATAGTTGCTAGGAACAGGAGGGCATTCTTTATCTGATAGCTATTCACCAGCAACACTGTTACCTCATAGCTTATAGTTGCTAGGAACAGGAGGGCATTCTTTATCTGATAGCTATTCACCAGCAACACTGTTACCCCATAGCTTATAGTTGCTAGGAACAGGAGGGCATTATTTATGTGATAGCTATTCACCAGCAACACTGTTACCTCATAGCTTATAGTTGCTAGGAACAGGAGGGCACTCTTTATGTGATTAGCTATTCACCAGCAACACTGTTACCTCATAGCTTATAGTTGCTAGGAACAGGAGGGCACAGTATTAAAAATAAAATAAATTATCACTGTTTTGTTTACACGCACGTGTGTGCACACACACACACACATGCACACTCACAGAGAGAGAGGGAGTCAGAGGTGAAACCACAAGCTTTACACACACCAGAAGTCTTTCAGACACCCCTCTGGTACTCTCTGCCGGAGATGGGGAGTGAGAGGCAGTGTGTTCGTATATGTCGGGGGGGAACAATTGGGGGAAGGGGTGTGGTTTGTAAGTGTGTTACTATATGTCGGTGGCAGCACTTGTGTGAAGGGGTGTGGTTTGTAAGTGTGTTACTATGTGTCGGGGGCAGGACTTGTGAAGGGGTGTGGTTTGTAAGTGTGTTACTATAATTATGTCGGGGGCAAGACTTGCATGAGTGCCAAATGAGTGCCTGGTATTATACATGTAAGTACATGCATTATTCATGAGTGGCAGTGAAAGCTATGTGCGGAAAGCAGCAGGAGCCACACCCACACATGTGCACACACGGATGAGTTGTGGACCTCTTCATTAGTGCTCGTACACACTCACTTAAAGGGTTTTGTGGCCATCCAAATATGTGTGGGAGTGAGGGAGGGAGCACACCTCAAGGCCCTAATTAGTGCTAGGCCAGGAAGTCGGCTAGCAAGTTCACATCTGCCCGTGTGTCAGTCTCTGAGCAGGTCTTCTTCATGCCTGCATGGGGCTCAGCCTCTGGGAAACAAAGATGGCCACAGGGGTGAGTGCAGGGCACAGGAAGTTGGTCTAGCCTGAATGCTTATAGTTAGTGATGCACTAGAGACTTGATGGCCAGACTTGACATCAGTACTGCCTCTACCCAGTGTAGTGTTGGTCCAGTGTGTGTCGCCATAGGCCTTTGAAGGTGCCACCATCACTGACCTACCATTGCACTGCATGTAATATACACAGCTAGGAAAGGTGCCACCATCACTGACCTATAGCACTGCATGTACACACAGCTAGGAAAGTGCGTGCACAGACATCTCCCAAACAAAATGGCTGCCATTGCCAAGAGCTGCTTCTGTAATGGAGTGTACGAGAGTGGAGCACTAGTGCTGGTCGAGGGTCGGCCGGGAAGTGGCAAGACAACTTTGCTGCACAAGGTCTCCTGGGATTGGGCCACACAAGGGGACATGCTGAAGGGTGCAAAACTGACCTTTCATGTTCCTCTCTGACACCTAGCTAATAGAACCACTGAAAATTTGTCGGATCTTCTTGGCCTTCTCTACCAGGACAGAGGAGAATGTGAGAAGGTGGTCACAGACATTATGCAATCTAAAGGCAAGGGTGTGTGTTTTATACCTGACAGATTGGACGAATTCCATCCCCAAGAGGAAATCAAGTCCATTATCTATCGGTTACTATACGAGGAATACCTTCCCGAGGCAATGATCATCATGGCATCGCGACCAGTGGCCACTGAGAAACTAAGGTGTGCACCACATGTTAACAGACATGTTGAAGTGCTGGGCTTCAGTCCTGAGCAAATCCTTGAACATGTGGACAAATACCCCTCCACTTCACACCCGCCCAATAGTAGCTCACCAGCTCAACTGAAAGCACATCTAAATTCCCATCTCAACCTACTCAACATCTGCTATCTGCCAGTGCATGCTACCATGATATGCTTCCTCTACGAGCATGAGCGAGGGATTCCACCCAATGAGGCAGATATCTACGAACATTTGACAAAATTTATTGTCTTGCGCAATCTAAAGCGTGCTAATACAGCAGCTACACTCCCTTCACTGAAAGATTTACGAGGAAGGGACAAGAAATGTTTCCGCAAGATTTGCAGACTCGCCTTTAATATGACCACCAACACCTCACAAACTGTTCGCCAGAGTGATACTGACATTCCACTTTCCCTTTGTACTGGCCCGGATGATGCGCCTACTCTCGGCTTGCTGACAGTGGACAGAACAGCTAAACTAGACCAACTGGACAATACATACACCTTTCTCCACCTCACCTTCCAGGAATATCTGGCGGCACTCCACTTAGCTAAACTTAATGATAGAGAACAAAAGAAGATTGTCACCCAATATGCAGCAGCGAAGCACATGTGTGTAGTATGGACGTTTTACTGCAGCATAGTCAAGACTGAAGACAAACTAGCAGGAATACAGCGTATAATGTGGCCTTCAGATAGGAAGAGATCACAAGATATCTTGTATGAGGTCCACTGTGCATTTGTGTCTCAACAACGTCTTCTCTGTGACAACTTAGTAGAGGGAAGAGCTGGTAAGCTTGTCTTTGATGATTCTACTCTCACACCTCCTGACGTGACTGCTGTGGGCTATGTCATCACCACTGCTTCCCACCTTGTCACACTCCTATCTATGAGGAGTTGTCTCTTACATGATGCACATGTTACAGAACTACTGAGAGAAGTTAGCCTCAACAAGCTAAACTATATACAAAGATTGAATTCCTATGATAACAATATTGGTGCCGAAGGTGCAGTGGCTCTGGCAGGTGCACTAAAGACTTGTAATAATTTACAACTACTGGGGCTCAATGATAACAAAATTGGCGACGAAGCTGCAGTGGCTCTGGCAGGTGCACTCAAGACTTGTAATAATCTACAACAACTGGGGCTCTATAATAACAATATTGGTGCTAAAGGTCGGTCTGCTTTAAAACAACTCGAGTACTATATATACCTCAGGCTATGACTGATATAACACCTCCACCCCGAGTCTTGATGATCTACAAGTGAACCTAACACTCAAGACAATGTGCTGCATATTTATCACTAACTACTCCCCCTGTCTTCACCCTCTGTTACTCAGCAATTATTAATAATGTTCCTCTAACACAAGTGTACTAATAATGTTCACCTAGCATGATGAGAATGTCTGGTCTTGGGGACAGGGTTATTGTAGCCACTGGGTGTGGCTGCTGTTGATGGCAGTGGTGCAGTTCCTAAATGAATCTCTAATGTTGCTTGTCTGTAGCCATGTTGGTTCTGAATGGCATGTCTGCCCTTGTGGTCAGCCATCATTGCAAGGGCTGGCATCTCTGATCCAAGTCTGTATGTGTGGGGGGAGCAAGTGCCTGATCCAAGTCTGTATGTGTGGGGGAGCAAGTGCCTGACCCAAGTCTGTATGTGTGGGTGGAGCAAGTGCCTGACACAAGTCTGTATGTGTGGGGGGAGCAAGTGCCTGACCCAAGTCTGTATGTGTGGGTGGAGCAAGTGCCTGATCCAAGTCTGTATGTGTGGGGGAGCAAGTGCCTGATCCAAGTCTGTATTTGTGGGGGGAGCAAGTGCCTGATCCAAGTCTGTATGTGTGGGGGGAGCAAGTGCCTGACCCAAGTCTGTATGTGTGGGGGGAGCAAGTGCCTGACCCAAGTCTGTATGTGTTGGGGAGCAAGTGCCTGACCCAAGTCTGTATGTGTTGGGGAGCAAGTGCCTGACACAAGTCTGTATGTGTGGGGGGAGCAAGTGCCTGACCCAAGTCTGTATGTGTGGGTGGAGCAAGTGCCTGATCCAAGTCTGTATGTGTGGTGGAGCAAGTGTCTGACCCAAGTCTGTATGTGTGGGGGAGCAAGTGCCTGCCCCAAGTCTGTATGTGTGGGGGAGCAAGTGCCTGACCAAAGTCTGTATGTGTGGGGGAGCAAGTGCCTGCCCCAAGTCTGTATGTGTGGGGGAGCAAGTGCCTGACCAAAGTCTGTATGTGTGGGGGGAGCAAGTACCTGATCCAAGTCTGTATGTGTGGGGGGAGCAAGTGCCTGACTCAAGTCTGTATGTGTGGGGGAGCAAGTGCCTTACCCAAGTCTGTATGTGTGGGGGGAGCAAGTGCCTGACCCAAGTCTGTATGTGTGGGGGTAGCAAGTGCCTGACCCAAGTCTGTATGTGTGGGGGAGCAAGTGTCTGACCCAAGTCTGTATGTGTGGGGGGAGCAAGTGTGGTGTTTCATATAGCTGAATAGTCCTTACGCATATTCATTGTGTTACCACGTGAGCATTCTGCTGACAGTGCGACATCCATTTTCTCCTCATGTTAGTTGTGTGTATTGTATGAATCTTATTCGATCGCTCTCTTCCTACTTGTGTGACAAACTTGGTATGTTGTAGCTTGATTAGTTATCTTGTGATGATGTATATTATTCTGCTTGTGTGCTTATTGTGTAGAGTGAAATAATAAAACAACTGTTCTTGAAATCATAAGTTGCCACAAATTTCACTCAAGTTTTGTGCTATGTCTGGTGAAGAAGACGAACGGAGTTCGCCGGTTTCTATTCGCTCTTCAGGTTCTGCTTCTTCACAAGTTCGTATTCCTCCTCCTCGCTTCGACTCCACTTCGGCATGTTCCTTCTCCGACTTTGCTCGAACTTGGCAAGCTTACATTCGGGTAGTGGAACCTACCTTGGAGAAAAGACTAGACATACTTCTCCTGTGCGTTGACGACCAAGCTAGGCAATACTACTACGAAACTGAGAACGCGTCGACCTCTATGGAAGATGCTCTGGAATTCCTTCGCGCTCGTTTTGAAGGAGATCGTAATGCCCTAGCTGAACGTGTCTCACTAGCTAGGACTGCGCAGCAGCCTGGTCAGCTACTGCTGGATTATGCTTCCAGCATTGGACTGAATGCTCGCTACTGTGCTTATCCTGACAGCTACTACAATCAGGCCTTGAGAGATGTTTTTACTGCTGGTGTGCTCAACGAGACCATTAGACAAGCAATCTGCCGAGCTTATGGTTCAGCCACCAAGGCTGGCAAGTTATTCACATTGGAATCGGCCATTGAGGCGGCTACTATGGAGCAACAAGTACTGGATACTGCTGCTTCTCTATCTTGCACATCTGAGGTGGCATCCACAGTTACTGCTTCTGTGAATCATGCAGAACAGGGCCACATCACTGCTACATCTCGTGCCCGCTCTTGTAACTGGTGTGGACAAGGAAATCATCGTCCTTCTCAATGTCCTGCCCGTGGTCAACAATGCAATAATTGTGGCAAATATGGTCATTTCTCTAAGGTATGTCGATCAAAGGCCTTGAAGACATCATCCACAGATGCATGGTTTTCAATATCTGCAGTGAAGCACAAGCATATCTCTCAGAGAAGGTTTATTCGCGGTCAACTGAACGGACACTGCTTGGAATTTTTGCTCGATTCAGGCAGCGATATCTCACTCATTCATGCTAACATTGCCAGGCAGTTGAACATCTCATACAAGCCTGTTCGGAGGCGAGCTATGTCTGCCAATGGAGCAAACATAAACATTATAGGAATGGCTCAAGAAGTAGTGGAATTGGATGGTCAAATTATTCCTATCACCTTGTATATAGCTGCACAGCTAAGTGACCGTGCCATTCTTGGACCCAACGAACTGGCTCAATTCTCAGCATTACTGGTGCATTACGGAGGCTCCAAGCCAACCCTACACGTGGCTCGAAGTTGAAAAACCTGATTCACTGATGAACATTCCTCCGCAATCTGCGATTACACTGAGCACTCCGGATGTTAAGCCTGTCCGAGTTCCTTCACGCAAGCGGTCTCGTATGGATGAACAATTGATCAAGCGAGAGATTGATTCACTTCTAAAAAAGAGGTTGATTCAACCTTCTAATTCTCCCTGGCGTGCACAATTACATGTGGTGCATGATGAAGTACGGAGAAAGGACCGCCTGGTTGTCGATTACTCAGGTACAGTAAACCCTCACACAATACCTGATGCATATCCATTACCACTCATTGAACCTCTGATTGATCGTGTCAGCCAGCACCAGTATTTCAGTTCATTGGATTTACAGTCTGCCTTTCATCAAATCCCTTTGGCCCCATCACAGCGGCAGTTGACAGCATTTGAAGGAGCAGGTCGCCTTTACGAATGGCTCGTATTGCCATTTGGACTGACAAACAGTGGAGCTGTTTTCTCGAGAGTATTGGGCGACCTAGTTGAAGGCTCTCCTGGTTGTTTCCACTATTTGGATGATATTGTAATTGCCGGAGTTACAAAGGATGAACACGATGCAAATCTCTCCAGTTTCCTTCAGTTGGCTCGCTCTGCTGGCATTACCTTCAATACTTCCAAGAGCTCCTTTGGAAAAACCACACTCACATTCTTAGGTCATGAAATATCACAGAGAACAGTCAAACCTTCCCCTTCTCAGTTGCTTCCTATACTAAACTATGCCATGCCACAGAATGTTAAACAGCTTGAACGATTTCTTGGACTACCGTTTATGGGTGTCAAACTTTGCTACCTTGGCTGCTCCTCTATTTGATGCTAAGGCCGCCAAAGGTCCCTTTCCCTTACATGACGGTTGCAAGGAGGCTATAGATAAACTCAAACGAGAGATTGCAGCTGCAATATTGGATGTTCCTGATCCTGACAAACTACTCCGATTGGAAACAGATGCCTCAGGTAATTCCATTGCAGCTACATTGTCACAGGAGGGACGACCAATAGCATTCTTTAGTCATGTACTCACTCCACGTGAGAAAGCCTGGTCAGCTGTAGAATTGGAAGCCTACGCAGTAGTTGCTGCCTGTGACAAACTTCGCCATTTCTTGCTCGGGCGAGAGTTTGAGATTGTTGTCGACCAACAGGGAGTTAGCTTCCTTTTCAATGGTAAACCTAAGTCCGCCATTAAGAATGCCAAATTGGCTCGTTGGCGCCTACACATGCTTGATTATCGTTTCACAATCATCTATCGACCCGGGAAGCTTAATTGTGTTGCTGATGCTCTCACCCGCTGTTCTACGGTATCTACTCCAGCTTCTAACCATGAGACGATTAACAAGCTGCATGAGTCTATGGGTCACCCCGGAGCTAGCCGGTTGCAGTCCTATCTGTTACCATATTTAGAAGTTTCCAAGAAGGAAGTATTGGAAGTGACTCATAGCTGTGGACTCTGTGCTGAGGTGAAACCCAGGTTTTTCCGCCCTCCTCCTGGAAGATTAATCAGGGCTACATCAGCTTGGCAACGTATATCCATTGATTTTGTTGGACCAAAGGTTAGCAACACGACTAATCGATACCTGTTTACTGTCATTGATGAATACTCCAGATATCCATTCGCATTTCCTGTACCTGATCAATCCCTGCAAACAGTGATAAGATGTTTAACATCGTTATTCTACCTTTTTGGTCCTCCTCAGAATGTACACAGCGACAGGGGAGGACAGTTTGAATCTCCTCTCTTCCTCAGATTCCTCGACTCCTTTGGTGTAACCAAGTCACGAACTACCAGCTACCACCCTCAGGGTAACGGTGAGGTCGAACGCATGCATGGAACATTGTGGAGGACAATTGTTTTGCGATTACGACAAGCTCGCATGCCGTTGAAAGCCTGGGAAAAACAATTAGCCCCCTCACTCAGCAATTTACGATCACTGGTGTGCAGAAGTACTGATAACACACCACATTCTCTCTTTTTGGGCTTCCCTAGACGATCACCATTCTTAGACCCTCCAAGTACACCTTCTGACAATGCATCTTCGCATCATGAGGATGCCGAATCTACAGTTCCTACTTGGATGCATGCTGGTGCGGAAGCCTTGCTGGGACGCACTGTGCGTACAAAGGAAGAACCTTTGGTGGATCACGAAGTGATCAGTGAAGTCTTATCTCCTCATGTCATTCGAGTTCTTCACCCATCTGGTTTTTCTGAAACTGTATCATCTCGGCGCATAGCTCGTTGTCCCAGTTCTACTGATGCTGCACATAACGTTGATCATGCTCCTTGTCCAAGTACTCTCTCATGTCATTCGAGTTCTTCACCCATCTGGTTTTTCTGAAACTGTATCATCTCGGCGCATAGCTCGTTGTCCCAGTTCTACTGATGCTGCACATAACGTTGATCATGCTCCTTGTCCAAGTACTCTTGACGATGCACAGCATGCTCCTACAACCAGTCTTGGTGAATTGACATCTTCACCCGAAGCTGTTTCGCCTCAAATGGGTTCCCCACCAGAAGCTGATGCTGCACCAGTTCGGCCATCCTATACAACTCGATCGGGACGTGTTAGCCATGCTCCTGTGCTTTTTGGTTATGATGACTGATCGTATTGTTAGGGGGAGTATGTGGTGTTTCATATAGCTGAATAGTCCTTACGCATATTCATTGTGTTACCACGTGAGCATTCTGCTGACAGTGCGACATCCATTTTCTCCTCATGTTAGTTGTGTGTATTGTATGAATCTTATTCGATCGCTCTCTTCCTACTTGTGTGACAAACTTGGTATGTTGTAGCTTGATTAGTTATCTTGTGATGATGTATATTATTCTGCTTGTGTGCTTATTGTGTAGAGTGAAATAATAAAACAACTGTTCTTGAAATCATAAGTTGCCACAGCAAGTGCCTGACCGAAGTCTGTATGTTTGGGGGGAGCAAGTGCCTGTGACCCAAGTCTGTATGTGTGGGGGGAGCAAGTGTCTTACCCAAGTCTGTATGTGTGGGGGGAGCAAGTGCCTGACCCAAGTCTGTATGTGTGGGGGGGAGACCCAAGTCTGTATGTGTGGGGGAGCAAGTGCCTGACCCAAGTCTGTATGTGTGGGGGAGCAAGTGCCTGACCCAAGTCTGTATGTGTGGGGGGAGCAAGGGGGGAGCAAGTGCCTGATCCAAGTCTGTGTGTGTGGGGGGAGCAAGTGCCTGACCCAAGTCTGTATGTGTGGGGGGAGCAAGTGTCTAACCCAAGTCTGTATGTGTGGGGTGAGCAAGTGCCTGACCCAAGTCTGTATGTGTGGGGGAGCAAGTGCCTGACCCAAGTCTGTATCTGTGGGGGACTGACCCAAGTCTGTATGTGTGGGGGACTGACCCAAGTCTGTATGTGTGGGGGAGCAAGTGCCTGACCCAAGTCTGTATGTGTGGGGGAGCAAGTGCCTGACCCAAGTCTGTATGTGTGGGCGGGACCAAGTGGGGGGGGACCAAGTGCCTGGCCCAAGTCTGTATGTGTGGGGGGAGCAAGTGCCTGACCCAAGTCTGTATGTGTGGGGGGAGCAAGTGCCCGATCCAAGTCTGTATGTGAGGGGAGCAAGTGTTTGACCCAAGTCTGTATGTGTGGGGGGAGCAAGTGCCTCACTTTTAGTCCTAGTCCAAAACGTTCGTCGCGCGCACACAGCACCAGTTTATTTCGTACGAACGAAGCAATTTCCCCCCCCTTTTTTTCCTTTTTTTCTTCTTTTCCATCAATAAGAAATTAAATAAACAGGTAAAGGTAACCATGAAGCAAAATAATGAGCCTATCAGTAGTTGAGATGAGAGTTTGTTTTTGTGTCCTTTTCTTGCTTATCAGCTGTGCAAGAGACATTTCTGCAGCGGAGAAGTTCGGGGAAAGGCAGAACCAACGAAGGTTATGACTGCACGAACTTCAGAAGTCTAGATGCAGGACGTATCAACATAGCAACAGTTCTCTAGCTATCTAGTTTGGCTTCAGGCCACAGAGTATCAGCAGTTATTCATCGCAAAGAATGACAACACACACTCGCGTAGTTGTATGTGATGTCTGTCATCCGCGAACGTGCTACGAATGGCATTTTCGTGTCACCTCTCTAACCCAAAACGAATATATACACCTGCTACAACTATCTGTCGAATATACTGTGGGTTTATAAAGCTACCCACAGGTATGTGATGAGTATGAATCTAATCATACCGCAATATAAATTGTGAATGGGTGGAATCGAGTATAATTATGGCAAGGTGCATAACATGACAAACTCTATGTAGATGCAGCCTTTAGTATTTTCAAGCCTTCCTAGTCAAACAAGCCTTCTCATCCAGTAATTACCAGTCCAGAGCATGGTCATGCTATGGAAGGTGCACTATATAGCAAAGGTGAAGAATATTTCGAGTCATCTTTGGCTCCCTCGAACCTCCATCAACAATACATTCCCTTCCAGTGTTGTCAGCATCCAACTCTGGGCCGGCAGTGCTATCAACATCCTGGACGAATCTCCCACCTCTTGGACAACAAATGTCATAAGATTAACATTTCCTTCACCTATTGGATCAACCATAGCAATTCCTGAGTCAACCTGTAAATGTTTTTCACTTAAGTCTACTGATGATATGGGGGATAGTAGAGTGACAAACATGCAGAAGAGGTAGCGGTAGAAAAGTTCAGAAGTTGGAAGAAGGTAACACACCAAGACATTAAAGAATGAACCACCTTCCATCCTGTCAGATTATTGGAGGTCGGATTCTTTTTGTTTTTCACCAATTGCTGACTGTATCCCTCGTGATCGACTTGGAGAAATCTCACGATATCTGCATTTTGTAGACAACAAGGAGCCTCAACATCATGGTAAGATGAGGATAATTATACCTCATTTTACAGAAAGGTATATACACCCCTTGTAAGGAAATTGCTATGGATGAGGCAATGACAAATTTCAGGGACGATTGTACTAAAACAGTGCCTTCCGATGAAGCCCACCAAGAGAGGCATCAAGGCTTGGGTGATGGCTGAATGCTGATGGATATTTAATTTAATTTGATATATATACTAGAAAGAAGGATGGTCGAGTAGAAGAGGGCCTGGTCCCAGGTGTGGCAAATTACCTTACCCAGAATCTCAACACAAGAATTACCACATCCACTTTGACAACTATCTCACATCTTATAAATTATTGGGGGAAACAGAACTGAGTGGTCTAGTTGTGGAACAATAAATACCAATAGGAGGATTCCCTGTTCTAAAGAAGCTGTCCCGTTCACAGAGATTACCACCTGCTCACACACACACACAACTACACACACCAACACATCACAAGCACTAACACATTGCAAGCACTAACACAAGCACACACACCAACACATCACAAGCACTAACACATTGCAAGCACTAACACAAGCACACACACTAACACATCACAGGCACACACTAACACATCACAAGCACACACACTAACACATGACAAACACACACTAACACATCACAAGCACACACACTAACACATCACAAGCACACACACTAACACATCACAAGCACACACACACACACACATCACAAGCACACACACATCACAAGCACACACACATCACAAGCACACAAACATCACAAGCACACACACATCACAAGCACACAAACACATCACAAGCACACACACATCACAAGCACACAAACACATCACAAGCACACACACATCACAAGCACACAAACACATCACAAGCACACACACATCACAAGCACACAAACACATCACAAGCACACACACATCACAAGCACACAAACACATAACAAGCACACACACATCACAAGCACACAAACACATCACAAGCACACACACATCACAAGCACACAAACACATCACAAGCACACACACATCACAAGCACACAAACACATCACAAGCACAAGCACACACACATCACAAGCACACACACATCACAAGCACACAAACATCACAAGCACACACACATCACAAGCACACAAACACATCACAAGCACACACACATCACAAGCACACACACATCACAAGCACACAAACACATCACAAGCACACACACATCACAAGCACACACATCACAAGCGCACACACATCACAAGCACACACATCACAAGTACACACACATCACAAACACATCACAAGCACACACACACATCACAAGCACACACACACACCAATAATAACGATATAGAGAGGGGGAAATGGCTCAGCAGGGAAAGATTGTAACGGCAACAAGTGTTGATCCAACTGAAGTGGTTGGAACTATTCAAAGAAAACAAAGGAATGGAACAAGGTAGTGCCTTAACCTTCTGGTCAACTACAATAGCCACATGGAGGGAATGGATAAGGAGATGAGTTGAGGGGCGACTCTGCTACAAGTTCAAGCCAAGTAAGCATGTATACATATTTTATGTGGCAATCCCAAGAAGCCAACCAGAGAAACAACTTGAAAGAATTCTGCATCGTTGAATTGGTTGCAAATTATTGCAGTCGAAAAAGACCTGGGAGTTATTCATCAACAAAGATTCATTTCCAAACACTACCCAATTTGGCTACGTAGGGCAGATACAGTGAAACACAGAAGAGGGTGCTGTGCATACTGCCTGGACAGTGGGCAAATGTGGTCAGACACAGTATGGTAGTGTAACATTTGGCTCTGTCACTCAGGAGATTACAAAGATTGCTTCCTGCTCTGAAGTTGATGACTATAATCAAGGAACAAGATACATAAACCAATACTGACAAAGAAACGAGCTGTAATTCTAAAGCAAGTTTGTTGCAATAGCAATGCAGGTGTCCACATGGTACTTGTGCCAGAACATCTCTTCTTAGCCTCTAACAATCCAGCTGAAGCAGTCCTCTCTCAAAATTGCAACCGCACACCTTCCTGACCATGCATGGACCTCGTGTACTTCTCCATCCCTGCACCATTCTTTGCCAATTTATAAAACTTCAGCATACTCTTGCTGTTGACTTCCTCCTTCCAATCCTTCTCATTTCTCGCCTTCATTTTCCCCTTCCACTTACGTACTGACCAACTTCGTTGTTTAGCTAGTACTTTCTCCTCAAGATCTCATATTCTTCCCACCATCCGATCCCTCCATCCTCTCTTAGTTTATTTGCAACTATTTTTTTACCAATCTGCTCTGTTCCAACACCTCTAATCTCTTACCAAACAAAACCTTCGTCTCTTCCCTCCTCTCCTCCAGCTTCTTCCCACCCCATATCTCCCCATATTGCCACTCCTGCTACTGTATTAGGTCTCACTAGAAGCTCACACACAATTCTTCCCCATCTACTTCCACCTGCCCATTCACTCTACTCATCCAAGTTATCTTCCCAACCCACTCTTCTGCTTTATTTGTCATCTTCTCCAACTTAACATTACCCCTTAGCTTCCTATCACTCCCAAGTACTTGAATACTTCCAATATCTCCTCACATACAGTCCATTTTCACTTACCGTCATTTAGCAAAACTTTATAAATTAAGGTGGGTATATAACTGATGACAAACAAATATACATACATACATACATAGGCAAGTACATATGCCATGTGCACCAATGCAAACTCTTCCATCCAACTCAACCAAAAACATCACATCTGCTTCTTGGTGTGTGGAGTTATCTTATGCAACCGTTACCAAGTCCTTGAAGGAGGTTGGCCTGGATGGGTACAGTTGAATTATAGTAACTAGGTACAGTTGAGAATAGAAACAAGATATGGCATGTGTCATTTACAACAGGGAGCAAGTTATACAAGTGCTGGTGACTTGGGGCATGGTGGAGTTCTGGTGACTCAGGGCATGGTGGGGTTCTGGTGACTCAGGGCATGGAGTTCTGGTGACTCAGGGCATGGTGGAGTTCTGGTGACTCTGGACATGGTGGAGTTTTAGTGACTCTTGGCATGGTGGAGTTTTAGTGACTCTGGGCATGGTGGAGTTCTGTTGACTCGGGGCATGGTGGAGTTCTGGTGACTCAGGGCATGGTGGAGTTCTGGTGACTCAGGGCATGGTGGAGTTCTGGTAACTCAGGGCATGGTGGAGGTGACTCCGGGCATGGTCGAGTTCTGGTGACTCAGGGCATGGAGTTCTGGTGACTCAGGGCATGGTGGACTTCTGGTGACTCAGGGCATGGTGGAGTTCTGGTGACTCGGGGCATGGAGTTCTGGTGACTCGGGGCATGGTGGAGTTCTTCATCAACAATAAGCAACATCAAAACAGAACTCGAAACTGACTAAAAACTAACAAAAAAGGGGGGGGGTGGGTGGCAAAAACAAGACTGCGCCCATTTATACCACCAGTACAAGATCTTACCGATTTTAAAATTGGTAAAGGGTCATCTAAACTACCGGTAGATATACATGGCAAGTTGTATAGAAGTGATTAACAGTCAATATCTGTCTATTTCTCGAGTTGTTAAACAACAACATAAAAGAACAACAACAACAAATACAAACAGGAAGTGTTTATATATAGAAAGCTCATGTGGATAACAAACCTTTAGAGAATCCTTTCCCTTCTGTATAAGAACCACGTGGACCAATCTACTACTTTTCAAAATATTTGGTATTAGTTCAAGGCTCTTCTCTTGTAATTTATTTTGGCATAACTCTTACTCTGCTGGCATGTATAGTAGCGTGGCAGAGCGTATAATTTGACATAGTGCCAGGATGCACTATTGTGCCCAAAATTATGCAGCACAACAGCCTGAGGCGAACAAATGACGACTTATCAACTTTAAACTTTGGCATAACAAATGACAAATGACAATGACTTTCTCAGAAAATCATTTTGACAACGAATAACAAGACTTCCTCAATTAATAACTTTAAAATTTTAACAAATGACAATGACTTTCTCAAAAAATTACTTTAAATTTTCAAAATTAATTTTTCAATAAATTAAATAATTTTTGACATAACAAATGACATGACTTATCAACTTAAATTTTGACGAACAAATGACTCAATAAATAACTTTAAATTTTGACATAACAATTTTGACATAACAAATGACATAACAAACGACAATGACTTTTTCAATAAATCAACTCAAAATTTAGTCTTGTGTATATACGACTACCTATATACATTGGAACGACTTCTGTATATACCCTTGTATATAGACCTAGTTTACCCTTTACCATTACTTTAAAATCTGTCAATACCAAACACAAGACTTCTAATGGCAGTGTCATCCAACTGTCATGGTACACATGTAACACATAAGTACAGGTTAATCAATCTAGTTAGTTATAACTGGCTAAATGCTCTTTACAATTTATATAATATGTGACAATTTGTGGATTATTCATATAGTTTATAGAACCTAAGTTCAAATGATGACATTAGCTCGTCCCCAACCCTGATGGCCATTACTGAGACTGCATTCCTAGTATTATATATAATTATATATATGTAATATATACTGTAAGGGGTCTAATATAATATTACTGACCAAGCCTGCAATCACCAAGCATAGGTCATGCACTTGATTATTAACAAGCAGCTGCAATAGCTCCTTTAACTGGACAAAACTATAGTAGTAATAATAATAATAATAATAATAATAATAACTATTTAACAATATATATAGCTAGAGTACATGCATATAGAATACATATATTGCATAAATTTAATTTAAGTAATAATGATCGTCAGGTACTGAGTGTTTCCTCGTTGGATTGCAACTGCAATTCTTTGCAGCAGGAAATGGTAGGCACGAGGGTCACCAGACTCAGTTTTGAGGCGTGCACCTAGCTCTTGGAGAAAACTCTTTGCCTCAGACCCAAATACTCCAGAGGTCTCGATACCAATAGGTACAAAATAATGAGTAGCCTCTATATTTGCATACTTCCCCCTTCTAGAAACTCGGCCCTATCAGCAATGCCCCCCGGACCATCAGGTAACATAGTGGCATACGAAGGAGCAAAAGTGTCCACACATGTAGCATCCCACACAAGAACTCGGCCATTCCTCCAGGGAACAATGGAAGCCCCGTCTGGACGCTTGCCATCTGAGCGACAGATCCCAGAGGGCTCCAGATGTGAAGGAACCTTGAGTGATCGGCTAACAAGATCGTTGATAACTGCATGCCTTGAATGACGACCCTGACTCTTCGAGCTATTTAGACCACGAGTCCCTAGCTGGTCCACCTGATATCCACACTGATGGCAACTGTGAGGATGACAAAGAGGTGTACCCAACCACAAACCAATGGCTACCCTGATGATATCATCATCCATACAGAGGCCTAATGAAGACATGGGGAGGGCATGAATCCAAGCGCCTGACTCCTTTCTAGCTGCTGCCTGAATCCGTATTCGAGAAGTAGGATTTGTAGCCAAATTCAGGAGAGAATTGAAAGCAGCCTTCACGAGCGGACCATCCCAGGACTTTTGCTTGGAATACTCAGACTCAGATGGCTATGCCCTAGACGCCAGACTTCAAGACTCAAGGCCCGCATAAAATGAAGGTTGGTGTAAACTGTCAGGCAGAATCTGGTCAATGAGATCACAAGCACCATGCCAGAAAAGCAGATGGTAAGCATTACAGCACTTCTGATTCCCAAGCCACCAGATTTCACTGGAAGGGATGCCCGACACCAACGCTAACGTGGAGTGGGGTGTTAGTAATCTCACCCAGGATTGAACATTGGAGGGAGTCAAACTCTTGAAGTATACTAGGGAAAAACAGGGAGAAGAACGTAATGAAAATACAAGTATTGGGATGGCGAATGCATTCTTGAGGAGGCTGAATGCATTCTTGAGGAGGCTGAAGGCATCGTGTGTCTGAAGATGTTTAAGCCTGCTACCCAGAAATTTCAGCGTATCAATTTTCAATTCTTCGATTCCTTCTATACCCCCAATAGGGGAACCTAGCAAAGTGGCGACCCCGGGATTGACAACACGAATACCTGGGACGGCACAGATAAACTTCCCTAATGTCTCTGGGTCAGAGCAAATTACCTCGCACTTTGCACAATTAAGTTGTAAACCCAACTCTCCAGCAGCATTCTCCACTGTGTTCAGATCGTGGAGCACATCATCCAAACTACCCCCCAAAATACCATCATCCAGATAAAACACACGAAACTCGGGGAGTAATTTGAGAGTAATCTTGTGAACTGAAAGACAGAATAACAGAGGGCCCAAAGGGTCACCCTGCTGAACTCCCTCAGATGATTGGATGATCTTTTCCAAAAAGAGGGAGGATGGAGCACTATATATAAGCAGAATGGACAAATGGAAGTAGATCTGGAGCCAACTCTTCAACAGTAGATAACATCTTGTCGCGACGAATAGTGTTAAACGCATTTTTAAAATCTAGTTTCAAAATGACATTGCCAGGCTTCAGATTGTGCAGGTAGATACCAGCAGAGTGAGCAACAGCTTCAGCTCCACATTGAATTCCAAAACAAAGTTGATGAGGAGCAAGAAGAGCACACAGACTGTTTCATACGACTGCTGGCACATTTTGCAACCAATCGGCACCCGATGGCTATATATATCTTTATTATTTCATTTTGTTTTATTATTTATTGTCAATTTATTTTATTGTCCATTTATTTTTAAATTGTATTGTTATTATTATTTTTTGGTGTAAAAAAAAAATAATAATTTAAAAATAATAATAATAATTATTATTATTATAATTATTGTTATTACTACTACTACTGCTACTACTAATACTACTACTACCACTATTATTACTACTATTATTAAATGTTGGACAAATTCAGTTTTTAAAACTTAACTGTCTTATGTATATTTACGTATCATCACATGTTGGAATAGCTAGCTACCGGTATATATATTATATATATATCAAGCTCATGCTAGTCTCATAGCATCTCACTATTCCTGATCTAATCGAAATGTTGAGAGTAAAATTTAAGTTGATTATTGAGGTCATTGTAATATATTTACATAATAATAACATTACTGGTATGTACCAGTTAGTAGGCTAAAAATATCAATGAACTATCAGTTGACATAATAATATTACAATAGCCATCTCAAGAATCAACTTGAAATTGTATTCTCTCGACGTTGAGACTTAAATGCTCTATATAGCCTAGTTGAAATATTAGAGTACAATTTCAAATTGATTATAGAGAAGGTTATTGTAACAAAAGAAATCCATTATTTTCCTTCTTTCTTGAAAGGATGGGGGGAGGATCTATTGTAGCATTGAAAAATAATAAATAGTATGTACACATAGAACCACAAATATTCCACACATACATACATCACCATAGTTTCATCCTAATAACATACAAAAAAAGAAGAAGATGTCTTGTGCTAGATTTGCACATGTCTGTTGTGCTCGAATTCCATGCCGCCGGTGTCTGACTTGTACATGTCTGTTGTGCTAGACTTCCATTCCGGTGTCTGATTTGACCTTAGCCTCGTACGGAATAGGAGGCTTCAGAGTCTTCACGTGCCATACAAAAATCTACAGAGAGAAATGTAAATCTATTAGAGGACACTATTTCAACAGAACTCTTATTCTGAGCACAGGGACTGTCTCCAACATATTGCATGCACTAGTAATCAGAGGACACTTATTCTGAGCACAGGGACTGTCTCCAACATAGTGCATGCACTAGTAATTAGAGGACACTATTTCTCTTATTCTGAGCACAGGGACTGTCTCCAACATATTGGTAATTAGAGGACACTATTTCAACAGAACTCTTATTCTGAGCACAGGGACTGTCTCCAACATATTGCATGCACTAGTAATCAGAGGACACTTATTCTGAGCACAGGGACTGTCTCCAACATAGTGCATGCACTAGTAATTAGAGGACACTATTTCTCTTATTCTGAGCACAGGGACTGTCTCCAACATATTGGTAGAGGACACTATTTCAACAGAACTCTTATTCTGAGTACAGGGACTGTCTCCAACATATTGCATGCACTAGTAATTAGACGACACTATTTCAACACAACTCTTATTCTGAGTACAGGGACTGTCTCCAACATATTGCATGCAGTACTAGGACATCCCAAATATAGTTGGATAATAAATCAACTTTAAAAATGGCGGAGTGCTCAGGTGCTGTCCGGTTGCGGGTGAACTTTTTCTAGCTATGGCAGTGTTCCTGATGATTTGTGAAGCCAGGATGTCAGCTCCAGAGTCAGTCAGACTACTATCCAGTCCACTACCACCTCCTCTTCTCGGGCCATATGTCCACTTTGCAAGAGATCCATACCTGTGACTTGGTGCGGTGTTTTCAACGTTCATATTCGAATCGACAGTCGTTGTCCGAGCTCCCGATCTTCTCCAACACTCGATGATCAGTCATCTCGGGCTTCCAGTGGTGATGAGACATCTCCCCACTCTCAGAGTATAACTCTCCTCGTTTGCTTGACCTTCCAAACCCTTCAGTTAGAACTCTCAGAAGATTATCATCTAAGTGAGCTGCCATTCTTGATGAAGTTTCCTCTCAAAATGATGTTGACAGCCTTTTCAAATTTCCATCTCGCTGTTGTAGAGTCCCAGGGGTAGGGGAGCCTCAGAAGCCTTGTATCTCACATCAACTCATTAATCCAGTCTGAATCCAATCTCTCACCTACACCAATCTATGGGGACTATCATTCCACCACTCAGCATGACCCCTTACAGTCTTGCATCTAAGCTTGATGATGGAGATTTTAGGGAAGCTGTCCACATTGCCAGCTCAGATGATTCTTTTTAACTGATTTCAGTGAAAGTACTCTGAATTTGTTGTAGGATAAACATCCTCCACCTCATCCAAATTCAGTCATTCCTTCCTCCCGCTCCAATTATTTGGTGATAATGTTCCATCTTTTGAAGTTTCACCTTCAGTAGTGGCTAAGGCCATTCACTCTTTTCCTTGTGGATCTGCAGGAGGACCTGATGGGTTACGTCCTCAACACCTTAAGGATATGATGAGTAAGTCTGCTGGTGATGGTGGTCCCTTACTTCTTGCAGGCATGGTGCTGTGGGAAGAACTCCAGCTTCTGTTCACCCCTTCTTTTTCTGTGCTTCTCTCATCGCCCTGAACAAAAAGGATGGTGGTGTGAGAGACCCATAGCCATTGAGAGCATGTTTAGACGTGTGGCGTGCAAGCTTTCATATGAAGCAGTCTATGAGTGCTCTTCTGGAACCTCTTCAGTTGGGGTTCGGGGTATGTCTTGGAGCTGAATCTATCGTCCATGCTGCTCGCATTTTCCTACATAATTTACAGCCGGGCCATATCTTCCTGAAGCTTGATTTTCTCTACACATTTAACTCGATTCGGACATCTGTTCATGAGCGAAATAATTCAGAATGATTCCTGGTTAGCATGCCCATGCAGCTTCCCACAGAAGAACTTCCAAGAACAGAGGGGAAACCCCGGAAGAGACCATTCAAGTAGGCAATTGCGATCGTCAGCATTATTAAAAATATTAAAAAGGATTAATTTCGATCGTTCATCCCGTCCAACTGGAAGTAACTAATTTTAATCAGTCAAGCAGTCTATGGGGCATATGCATACATAGTGCGGGACCGGAATACAAATTCTTCCATTTATTACATATTTTTTCACGACCGTTCAAGTTTACGCCATTTGGAGCCTATGACGTTTAATTGGTTACTTTGCACTTAACCCCCCCAATATATGTATAACAGCTACAACTCCCCCCCCCTGCCAACTGTTCATACTATTGAAGTACAAGAAGCTGTAGTAGAATCTGCTCCTTTGAGGCAAGCAAGCAGAAGGTACATGTAGAAAGTACTACGCCACTCAACAGAACCTGTAGCAATGAAATCTATCCTGGAGCAGCTCCTTTCACAAACAAGACTTTAGGGAGAGGTTCTCTGAAAGCCTCGACCAATGCCTGTCCAGCTCTCTTCAGCAGACGAGAGCTTCCAGAAAGCATAAAACCCTGGAAGAAATGGCAGTTATAATCTTCGACCATTTTAAAATTAATACAATAATATATTTATTTAGTATTTCAAGGATCACTCCCACCTCTTAATATCGGAAGACAGTTTCAAATGGTTCAACAGTCTACTCGTACAGGTTTTAAAAAAATCCCATGTGCAGCGTGCGTGGATTATGGTGTGTTGTTTGGCACTTGTAGGCACTTATGGTGGTCAATCGCTTAGGTAGCAGTATCCTATATCTCATTAATTATTCATGAGACTTCTTAAAAATTGACAATGAATACAGGCTTCAATGAGACATAAGACAGGTGCTAGATAACAGAGTCAGCTACATACATGCATGGAACAGCCAAGGCATAAATTGTCTGGTTCTCACAAACTGAAATCTGAGCCATTCTATACACCATTCATTGTATAGAGCAGGAGAGAGCTGCAGAATGATATGAAGTTTATTGCCTTATATTTTCCCACTGAAATATAATTCTTTACAGCTTTTAAAATTAATTTTTGAGTAAACTACCCCTGAAGTGGGGGTGCTGTCAAACTATTAAAAAATGCTGATTTGGCACGGTGGCACGGTTGCACGGCAGTTCAATTTTATTCTGACTAAAGCGCATTTAGAACGAAATTAATCTTCTCCCAAAGAGCTTTAATTCAGTAGTTGTTGGGCTCTCTGGGGGTAGGGTTGCGGTTATGATCCATCCCACTTGCCTGACACTGAGCAGGTGTTACTCTTGAAATTCCATTTGAATGTAGGTAAAATGCATGGATGAAATTTCCCTTACCTCCAGAATGGTGCATCCAAATCATTTCAAACTCGAAAGTGTACTTGCTCAGATGTTTAGGAACAGCATCAGCAACAAAAAAAGGAAAACTTGACCAAAAATCACAAACTAACCGACACACTTAATGGGGGGGCTGCCGCCTTAACGTGAAGTCAAATATTAAAAACGCACATCAACCCTACAAAGTGTGTAGATCTGCTGCGATTGAAAGGTATATATAGTGCTTACAAGTAAGCATAACATTTATTGTAGCATGCCTTAATAACACTCTTATTGTAGAGAAGGGGAAACAATGAATATCCTTAATGTGATGTCCAGTAAAAGTCAGTTGGGACCAGAGTGTGTTCGGATAACTGAAATATTCAGATAACTGAAGTTATACCACGAGACTCAAGGAACTCACTGAATGACAGCTTTTATCCAGCTGATCACAGTTGGCTCCCATCCAGCATCAACATGAATGAGAATAGAATATGTACATTAACCCGTGCTGTGTAAGATAAGTTATCGGATTGCCTTGGCTCAATGATACATAAGAGTTTTGATTTCCTGTCTTAACGAAGAAGTAACCCTCGTGAGTAGACTTAGATCGCTGGTTGGTACAGAAAGATCACGACCACAAACTCTATACCGCATAAAGGATAATGGTTGTGGTTAAAATAAGAAAACCATTATTTAAAAAAACCCACAGAAATCGCAAGCCACACCCTTACTCCTTGAATTGTGCTGGAGCAGCTAGCTAGCGATTTCTATTTGCAACGGTCCTGTTTTGCTACCTCTAAAAAAATCACCTGCAGTAGCACCTGTAACTAGGCAATGAGTCACTCTACCTCGTCTAGCACCTGTAACTAGGCAATGAATGACTCCACCTCGTCTAGCACCTGTAACTAGGCAATGAATGACTCCACCTCGTCTAGCACCTGTAACTAGGCAATGAATCACTCCACCTCGTCTAGCACCTGTAACTAGGCAATGAATGACTCCACCTCGTCTAGCACCTGTAACTAGGCAATGAATGACTCCACCTCGTCTAGCACCTGTAACTAGGCAATGAATGACTCCACCTCGTCTAGCACCTGTAACTAGGCAATGAATGACTCCACCTCGTCTAGCACCTGTAACTAGGCAATGAATGACTCCACCTCGTCTAGCACCTGTAACTAGGCAATGCATCACTCCACCTCGTCTAGCACCTGTAACTAGGCAATGAATGACTCCACCACATCGTAAGATAGAGAACAGACTGAAGATATATCTTTCTGGGAACGTGACCAACTACACGTCCAGACTTCTGCAGCGCCACAGCAAAAACATTGTGATTGTCAGTACTGTAGTTGCTTACCTACGCAGCATCCCTATAGGTGCGGTTATCAAACACGAATGCGAAACTAGCAAGTTCATCCCCCCCCCCCCCCCCCACACACACATTTTTTTTTTTTAACGAAAATATTATATTGCCCCCGGAAATTATTCATGAACCAATGGTTGCCTATAATTAGTGATCTATTTTTAATTATTATTGTTTATTGATTAATAACAATAACAACAACAACAGTATTTATTATTATTATTATTATTATTATTATTATTATTATTATTATTATTATTATTATTATTATTATTATTATTATTATTGTTACAAATTATTATTATTATTATTATTGTTACAAATTATTATTATTATTTGTGTAGATCTAATCTAGTGTCACTGGTGAATTGAGAGGCAGAATGACTTCACTGTTGCATTGCCCTGTTAACACTTCGCAAGCCATAGTCAATTAGCCTATAATTGCCTTCCACGCCATACGTGTTTAACCCCCTCCCCGCCACATTTATTTTGAATTTTGAAAGAAATGGAGGATCGTTCGTGTTCGCTCTAGGGACGTGTTTTAGCTTCGAGTTATGAGTTATCCAGGGAGCGTCTACTTTTTAGTCGTCTAAGGATTCCAGAAGGCATCAGGGATACGGAAATGGCAAAAGAACAACAGCTTCACAGGTAAACTTTTGATGGCTTATACTTACCTTCCTTAGGAAGATGATCCTAGCGATATATTGAAGCGTAGAAGGCTTCAACTGTGATTTTGTTGAAGTGCTATGGCTGTTGACACCTAGTCTGCGCTCACGATGAGCGCTTTAACTGAAATGCTATAGCCTAGTTATTATCTAGTGCACTCAGTGAACGCTTGATATATTGGGTTGGTCACTGATTAGCTCGCTTGATTGGTTTTCTAAATTGCCTGCTATGGGATAGGCTGTGGGTAGATTTCTGATTACAGTCTACTAACCTACTAACCTAAATTACTCCCTTGGTTGTTATTCAGCATGACATTGGACATGGGAATGGGATGGCTGATCCCGGCTCTAAAGTCCAGTTCCTTTCCCCACCACACCACACTTCCAAGCCAGAAAAGCCTCAACACTGGATTTCAAGGTAATATTGATTGCTATCGATTATTATAGCATCATGAAGTATAATGTCATGATGGCAGTATGGTCATATAATGAACCACGGTGTGATACTTTTCAAAGCAGTAAAAGAAGAGTACACGTGTACTGGTCAGTAAGGTCCACACAGTTTGTTCATCGACTGGTTGTGTATGTGGATGACTAGGGGTTTGTTAGCTGTCCTTCCAGTTGCTCTTGATGTAACCGCTGTCTCTGCTGACGTGCAGTGTAGAAAGCATAAACAGAGGCTTCTTCTTCTGAGCTGCTCTCCAAGCCAGTGCCAACAGGTTACCACACATATAAGAAATAACCTCACCATCATGTAAGCGGAATGAAGCTTGTCTAAACTGAGATGGCAGCATTTTCCTGTTTTTCACCGATGTGCCTGTGAAGGCAGTGGACTGACTCTCTGGGGTCTTGGCTAAAGGAATGCTTGTATAATAACATGCAGTAAACACAGTCTGACTTTGATCCAGATAGTCCTTCAACAGATGAACTATCTTTGCTGGCTGAGAAAGCTGATCATCGGTTGCACAACCTGGTAAGGTGTCTGTCCCCAATGTGCACTAATATGAAAATATAGCCATTGCTGCTGTTAGCTAATGTAATAGCTTTGATGCCATCTTTGATGCCATATTTTTGGATTTGTCAGGCATGTATTTCCTTCCCTCAAAGCAACCCCGAAATCCCACCATAGTTTTCTCAACAGATACCTCTCTGGATGGTTTGATGATCTTTCGTACGAGAGCATCCAACAATCTCTTGATCTTGAGTATCCTTCTAGGTGGCTCATTTGTCGGAGTGTGGCTATCGTGAATTAACCAAAAGATGAGCTATTTATAGAGAGGAAAAACTCTTCCAAAAATGGTATGTTTGATGTGGTGATTTGCTCCAATAGAGTTCCAACTCTGGAAGTCGTATGAGGCCCACATTCAAAATCAGGCCAAAGAAAGCTGATAGCTCCTCAATAGTAAGGGGATTTGTTGTGTTGAGTAAGGAGATTTTTATCCCTCTGATTCTGAATATAGTCCTCAGCATACCTAATGTAATGAAAAGAGTAAACTCATAATTGTGTAATCATGTATACCAAAGCAAATGGTTTTATATACATTACATACATGTTTGTTTCCTGTTTCCTCTACTATTATTCCAAGGATTTGTAGAGTGTTGTAGAGTGACTAATTGCATGTAGAAGTGTATAGGCAAAGGATTTGAAGTCAAAGCAACTCTGGGCCCAGTTGGCAGTGAGAATGGAAATCAAGCTGGACCACTGCCGTTGCCTGGATCTACTGCAACCCAAGGCAACTCAACTCACTGGATGAGATCGCTCTTCCATTTTCACTATTCCCTCCCCCCTTCCTTGTCCACCCTTGCCTCTTCCTTGCCCTCTCCCCTTCCTTGTCGTCCTCTTCCCCTTGCTCGTCTTTGTCCTCTCACCCTTCATTGTCCTTGTTCTCTCACCCTTCCTCATCTTGGTTGAGATTGGCTCAGTTGATGTTGAGCTGCACTTTAGAATAATTGTAAATTATGATGTATGTTCAGTTTTGTAATGAAGTTTGAACTTGCCTCTGCATGACATTGTCGTGCATATTCAGTTTTGTAATGATTCCTTTCTCTTACCTCTCTGTGACCTTGCCCTGGGTGAAGGTTGTAATGCCAGGCATGGTTCCTCCACTGCCTCCTCATCTGAAGTGGCACAGGTGGAGAGTAGGAATTCTGGTTCTTCTTGGATTTCAGATTCCTCAAGGGTCATCCTATACCAGACTTGTACTAACTGCCTTATAATAGCAAGTTTATGTGTCTTGCCAAGCAAACCCAAACCAAGATAACAACTACAGAGCTGGAGGCAAACCTCATCAATGCATACAGCTGCCATTTATCTAGATAGGGCGGCTTTTTAAAAGGTATTTGGGCATCAAGCCACGTGGCACTACCAGCAATATCTACTATCGCCTATATTAGGCGTGTGGCGCTCGTGAGCATATTATGCGTGCCTATATATAGGTACGTGCATGTGGCGTGCAAAGTGTTAAGGAGTGAAGATTTCTCGTTTCATTGATCGGACAAATTTATATTAATATATACATATATACATGTATGTACATATATAATATATATGCATATATATACATATATATGTATATACATATATGTACATCTATGTATCCCTGATCAACTTAAACATGGTTTATCAACATTTCAACTAGACACTCAGTCATCAGGAATAATGAGATGCTGCTCCTCAGTGGTCCTGACGAGTGCTAGAGCATAGTGTCAAAACGTCATGAAATAAATATTAAGTTGATCGTTGAGAACGTCATCATATTCTACAATGTCAACTGAGAGTTGATCGAGAGATTTTTACAGTTTCCTGCAACTCTGGGACAGGACAAACAACAGAGCAACTATCCAGAAACCATACCACTCAGGTTATGCTATCTATGACTTTGAAACCAGGATGGGAACAGTTGTCCTTGAAACCAGGATGGAAACAGTTGGCCTTGAAACCAGGCTGGGAATAGTTGGTCTTGAAACCAGGCTGGGAACAGTTGTCCTTGAAACCAGGCTAGGAACAGTTGGCCTTGAAACTAGGCTGGGAACAGTTGGCCTTGAAACCAGGCTGGGAACAGTTGGCCTTGAAACCAGGCTGGGAACAGTTGGCCTTGAAACCAGGCTGGGAACAGTTGTCCTTGAAACCAGGCTGGGAACAGTTGGCCTTGAAACCAGGCTGGGAACAGTTGGCCTTGAAACCAGGCTGGGAACAGTTGGTCTTGAAACCAGGCTGGGAACAGTTGGCCTTGAAACCAGGCTGGGAACAGTTTGCCTTGAAACCAGGCTGGGAACAGTTGGCCTTGAAACCAGGCTGGGAACAGTTGTCCTTGAAACCAGGCTGGGAACAGTCCTTGAAACCAGGCTGGGAACAGTTGGTCTTGAAACCAGGCTGGGAACAGTTGGCCTTGAAACCAGGCTGGGAACAGTTGTCCTTGAAACCAGGGTGGGAACAGTTGGTCTTGAAACCAGGCTGGGAACAGTTGGTCTTGAAACCAGGCTGGGAATAGTTGTCCCTGGGAACAGTTGTCCTTGAAACCAGGCTGGGAACAGTTGGCCTTGAAACCAGGCTGGGAACAGTCCTTGAAACCAGGCTGGGAACAGTTGGTCTTGAAACCAGGCTGGGAACCGTTGGCCTTGAAACCAGGCTGGGAACAGTTGTCCTTGAAACAAGGCTGGGAACAGTTGGCCTTGAAACCAGGCTGGGAATAGTTGGCCTTGAAACCAGTCTGGGAACAGTTGGTCTTGAAACCAGGCTGGGAACAGTTGGTCTTGAAACCAGGCTGGGAACAGTTGGCCTTGAAACCAGGTTGGCCTTGAAACCAGGCTGGGAACAGTTGGTCTTGAAACCAGGCTGGGAACAGTCCTTGAAACCAGGCTGGGAACAGTTGGCCTTGAAACCGGGCTGGGAACAGTTGGTCTTGAAACCAGGCTGGGAACAGTTGGTCTTGAAACCAGGCTGGGAACAGTCCTTGAAACCAGGCTGGGAACAGTTGGCCTTGAAACCAGGCTGGGAACAGTTGGCCTTGAAACCAGGCTGGGAACAGTTGGTCTTGAAACAAGGCTGGGAATAGTTGGTCTTGAAACCAGGCTGGGAACAGTTGGTCTTGAAACCAGGCTGGGAACAGTTGGCCTTGAAACCAGGCTGGGAACAGTTGGTCTTGAAACCAGGCTGGGAACAGTTGGTCTTGAAACCAGGCTGGGAATAGTTGTCCTTGAAACCAGGCTGGGAACAGTTGTCCTAGAAACCAGGCTGGGAACAGTTGGCCTTGAAACCAGGCTGGCAACAGTCCTTGAAACCAGGCTGGGAACAGTTGGTCTTGAAACCAGGCTGGGAACCGTTGGCCTTGAAACCAGGCTGGGAACAGTTGTCCTTGAAACCAGGCTGGGAACAGTTGGCCTTGAAACCAGGCTGGGAATAGTTGGCCTTGAAACCAGTCTGGGAACAGTTGGTCTTGAAACCAGGCTGGGAACAGTTGGCCCTGGGAACAGTTGGTCTTGAAACCAGGCTGGGAACAGTTGGTCTTGAAATCAGGCTGGGAACAGTCCTTGAAACCAGGCTGGGAACAGTTGGCCTTGAAACCAGGCTGGGAACAGTTGGCCTTGAAACCATGTTGGGAATAATTGACACCATTGGTTGGTTAATGAAGCTAACTTGTTTCAAATGTAGTGAAGTCAAAGCCATTACCCACGCAAGCAGGTTTGGTACATAAAAAATAATTCACCAGACGCATACGTAATGGACCAAGCCATCAAATTTTCCATTCTGATATTCTGCAAGATATAACACGGTGTAATGCAATAATAATGAAATAATGCATGTAATGCAATATAACACGTGACGTGTAATGCAATAATAACGCGTTTAATGCAATAATAATGCGTGTACATCTAATGCAATATAACGCATGTAATGCTAACGCGCATAATGCAATAATAATGCGTGTAATGCAATAACAACACGTGTAATGCAATACTAACACGTGTAATGCGATACTAACAACGTGTAATGCGATACTAACACGTGTAATGCAATAACATGTGTAATGCAATACTAACACGTGTAATGCAATAATAACACGTGTAATGCAATACTAACACGTGTAATGACTAACACGTGTAATGCAATACTAACACGTGTAATGCAATAATAACACGTGTAATGCAATACTAACACGTGTAATGACTAACACGTGTAATGCAATACTAACACGTGTAATGCAATACTAACACGTGTAATGCAATACTAACACGTGTAATGCAATACTAACACGTGTAATGCAATACTAACACGTGTAATGACTAACACGTGTAATGCAATACTAACACGTGTAATGCAATAATAACACGTGTAATGCACTTGCCTCTTTCTCAGAACCTCTGCACTCAACAGTGGCTTGCGATGCGAATTGTTCCAAATATATTGTTTCTAAGTGACCTATCTTCACGGGCCTTATCCTCTTATTCATCGACAAGAACCCCATCCTGACCCACGGCTTACTCAGCAGCTTTGTAATGTGGATGACAAATCCTGCCATATCCATGGGAAATACTCTGTGAGGAAGAAGGAAAAGAAGGTGGGGGGGGGTTTGATTAGTTGGGGGACCCTTTACCACATGCAGCTACACAGCACATGAGTGCTGCATACTATATGAGCTGGGTTGCTCCTATGTTGCCATGGAGACAGATGTGCAATTCAGTGCACTAGCACCTTTACTCTTCCAAATGGAGAACATAAGTTGTTTTTATTTTATTTTATGGAAGGCATAATATACTACAATTCTTCTCTATGAGCTGGGATCAGGAAGACTACTTGTTTCATACAGAGGGAGAAATATATCATAGCTATGTAGAGGCCACAATAGAGAGCTTTATTATATAATAGCTATGTAGCAGCCACTATAAGGTGCAGTATTATGCCATAGCTATGTAGTGGCCACTATAGGGTGCAATATTATACCATAGCTATGTAGTGGCCACTATAGGGTGCTATATTATACCATAGCTATGTAGCAGCCACTATTATACCATAGCTATGTAGTGGCCACTATAGGGTGCAATATTATACCATAGCTATGTAGTGGCCACTATAGGGTGCAGTATTATACCATAGCTATGTAGCAGCCACTATAGGGTGCAATATTATACCATAGCTATGTAGTGGCCACTATAGGGTGCAATATTATACCATAGCTATGTAGCAGGGTGCAATATTATACCATAGCTATGTAGTGGCCACTATAGGGTGCAATATTATACCATAGCTATGTAGCAGCCACTATAGGGTGCAATATTATACCATAGCTATGTAGTGGCCACTATAGGGTGCAATATTATACCATAGCTATGTAGTGGCCACTATAGGGTGCAATATTATACCATAGCAGCCACTATAGGGTGCAATATTATACCATAGCAGCCACTATAGGGTGCAATATTATACCATAGCTATGTAGCAGCCACTATAGGGTGCAATATTATACCATAGCTATGTAGTGGCCACTATAGGGTGCAATAATTATTATACCATAGCTATGTAGTGGCCACTATAGGGTGCTTTATTATATCATAGCTGTGTAGTGGCCACTATAGGGTGCAATATTATATCATAGCTATGTAGTGGCCACTATAGGGTGCAATATTATACCATAGCTATGTAGTGGCCACTATAGGGTGCAATATTATACCATAGCTATGTAGTGGCCACTATAGGGTGCAATATTATACCATAGCTATGTAGCAGCCACTATAGGGTGCAATATTATACCATAGCTATGTGGCAGCCACTATAGGGTGCAATATTATACCATAGCTATGTAGCAGCCACTATAGGGTGCAATATTATACCATAGCTATGTAGTGGCCACTATAGGGTGCAATATTATACCATAGCTATGTAGTGGCCACTATAGGGTGCAATATTATACCATAGCTATGTGGCAGCCACTATAGGGTGCGCAATACCTTGACAATCTTCAATCCAAAATTGCATCGGAACCAACCTCAGAGAAAGTTTAGTAATAATCCAAGACAAAAGCTAGGGGAGGGAGGGGGAGGGTGCCAATAGTATCAGGTGACACGCCCTGTCAGCAAAATCTAGGACCATGTTCTCATAGTTACCAGAAGGAAAGATGAGATGCAGCTTGGCTGCATGGTGATTTTGAAAAATCTTGGAGGGACCCAACTACCTCCGCAATCTTGGAGGACTTAACCCCATTTCCCATTCTGCATGAACACTGTATACTCTATAGGAACTGCCCTTAGCAACCATTGTGACAAAGTCAAATTTTTTGCAGAGTAGTTTCGCTGGCTAGACTCTCACGCACAAATGTCGCTGGAAAGAACTCGTCTTTTCATGTTAGAATGCAAACATAGCAAGCAGCATTGAACAAGCTCCAATGAAGTAGCTATGCCCCACTAGGTCCAACAGGCTCCAATGAAGTAGCTATGCCCCACTAGGTCCAACAGGCTCCAATGAAGTAGCTATGCCCCACTAGGTCCAACAGGCTCCAATGAAGTAGCTATGGCCCACTAGGTCCAACAGGCTCCAATGAAGTAGCTATGCCCCACTAGGTCCAACAGGCTCCAATGAAGTAGCTATGCCCCACTAGATCCAACAGGCTCCAATGAAGTAGCTATGCCCCACTAGGTCCAACAGGCTCCAATGAAGTAGCTATGCCCCACTAGATCCAACAGGCTCCAATGAAGTAGCTATGCCCCACGAGGTCCAACAGGCTCCAATGAAGTGGCTATGCCCCACTAGGTCCAACAGGCTCCAATGAAGTAGCTATGGCCCACTAGGTCCAACAGGCTCCAATGAAGTAGCTATGCCCCACTAGGTCCAACAGGCTCCAATGAAGTAGCTATGCCCCACTAGGTCCAACAGGCTCAATGAAGTAGCTATGGCCCACTAGGTCCAACAGGCTCCAATGAAGTAGCTATGGCCCACTAGGTCCAACAGGCCCCAATGAAGTAGCTATGCCCCACTAGGTCCAACAGGCTCAATGAAGTAGCTATGGCCCACTAGGTCCAACAGGCTCCAATGAAGTAGCTATGGCCCACTAGGTCCAACAGGCCCCAATGAAGTAGCTATGCCCCACTAGGTCCAACAGGCTCCAATGAAGTAGCTATGCCCCACTAGGTCCAACAGGCTCCAATGAAGTAGCTATGCCCCACTAGGTCCAACGAAGTGGCTATGCCCCACTAGGTCCAACAGGCCCCAATGAAGTAGCTATGCCCCACGAGGTCCAACAGGCCCCAATGAAGTAGCTAGGCCCCACTAGGTCCAACAGGCTCCAATGAAGTAGCTATGGCCCACTAGGTCCAACAGGCTCCAATGAAGTAGCTATGCCCCACTAGGTCCAACAGGCTCCAATGAAGTGGCTATGCCCCACTAGGTCCAACAGGCTCCAATGAAGTAGCTAGGCCCCACTAGGTCCAACAGGCTCCAATGAAGTAGCTATGCCCCACTAGATCCAACAGGCTCCAATGAAGTAGCTATGCCCCACTAGGTCCAACAGGCTCCAATGAAGTAACTATGCCCCACTAGGTCCAACAGGCTCCAATGAAGTAGCTACGCCCCACTAGGTCCAACAGGCCCCAATGAAGTAGCTAGGCCCCACTAGGTCCAACAGGCTCCAATGAAGTAGCTATGGCCCACTAGGTCCAACAGGCTCCAATGAAGTAGCTATGCCCCACTAGGTCCAACAGACTCCAATGAAGTAGCTATGGCCCACTAGGTCCAACAGGCTCCAATGAAGTAGCTATGCCCCACTAGGTCCAACAGGCCCCAATGAAGTAGCTATGCCCCACTAGGTCCAACAGGCTCCAATGAAGTAGCTATGCCCCACTAGGTCCAACAGACTCCAATGAAGTAGCTATGGCCCACTAGGTCCAACAGGCTCCAATGAAGTAGCTATGCCCCACTAGGTCCAACAGGCCCCAATGAAGTAGCTATGCCCCACTAGGTCCAACAGGCTCCAATGAAGTAGCTATGCCCCACTAGGTCCAACAGGCTCCAATGAAGTAGCTATGGCCCACTAGGTCCAACAGGCTCCAATGAAGTAGCTATGCCCCACTAGGTCCAACAGACTCCAATGAAGTAGCTATGGCCCACTAGGTCCAACAGTCTCCAATGAAGTAGCTATGCCCCACTAGGTCCAACAGACTCCAATGAAGTAGCTATGGCCCACTAGGTCCAACAGTCTCCAATGAAGTAGCTATGCCCCACTAGGTCCAACAGGCTCCAATGAAGTAGCTATGCCCCACTAGGTCCAACGAAGTGGCTATGCCCCACTAGGTCCAACAGGCTCCAATGAAGTAACTATGCCCCACTAGGTCCAACAGGCTCCAATGAAGTAGCTATGCCCCACTAGGTCCAACAGGCTCCAATGAAGTAGCTATGCCCCACTAGGTCCAACAGGCTCCAATGAAGTAACTATGCCCCACTAGGTCCAACAGGCTCCAATGAAGTAGCTATGCCCCACTAGGTCCAACAGGCCCCAATGAAGTAGCTACGCCCCACTAGGTCCAACAGGCTCCAATGAAGTAGCTATGGGCCACTAGGTCCAACAGGCTCCAATGAAGTAGCTATGCCCCACTAGGTCCAACAGGCTCCAATGAAGTAGCTATGGGCCACTAGGTCCAACAGGCTCCAATGAAGTAGCTATGCCCCACTAGGTCCAACAGGCCCCAATGAAGTAGCTATGGCCCACTAGGTCCAACAGGCTCCAATGAAGTAGCTATGCCCCACTAGGTCCAACAGGCCCCAATGAAGTGGCTATGCCCCACTAGGTCCAACAAAGTAGATATGCCCCACTAGGTCCAACAGGCTGCAATGAAGTAACTATGCCCCACTAGGTCCAACAGGCTCCAATGAAGTAGCTATGCCCCACTAGGTCCAACAGGCTGCAATGAAGTAACTATGCCCCACTAGGTCCAACAGGCTGCAATGAAGTAGCTATGCCCCACTAGGTCCAACAGGCTGCAATGAAGTAACTATGCCCCACTAGGTCCAACAGGCTCCAATGAAGTAGCTATGGCCCACTAGGTCCAACAGGCTCCAATGAAGTAGCTATGCCCCACTAGGTCCAACAGGCTCCAATGAAGTAGCTATGGCCCACTAGGTCCAACAGGCTCCAATGAAGTAGCTATGGCCCACTAGGTCCAACAGGCTCCAATGAAGTAGCTATGCCCCACTAGGTCCAACAGGCTCCAATGAAGTAGCTATGGCCCACTAGGTCCAACAGGCTCCAATGAAGTAGCTATGGCCCACTAGGTCCAACAGGCTCCAATGAAGTAGCTATGCCCCACTAGGTCCAACAGGCTCCAATGAAGTAGCTATGGCCCACTAGGTCCAACAGGCTCCAATGAAGTAGCTATGGCCCACTAGGTCCAACAGGCTCCAATGAAGTAGCTATGCCCCACTAGGTCCAACAGGCTCCAATGAAGTAGCTATGGCCCACTAGGTCCAACAGGCTCCAATGAAGTAGCTATGGCCCACTAGGTCCAACAGGCTCCAATGAAGTAGCTATGCCCCACTAGGTCCAACAGGCTCCAATGAAGTAGCTATGGGCCACTAGGTCCAACAGGCTCCAATGAAGTAGCTATGCCCCACTAGGTCCAACAGGCCCCAATGAAGTAGCTATGCCCCACTAGGTCTACAACAAAACTTCAGCAAAGAGATGTATCCAGGATGGCCTCCTTTCTCAAAGGTGAGGCGATTCAGTGTTCCCTATAATTGTAAACGTCCCCAACGCAGGTCAATGGACTGTTAACCACGTAGATAGGAAACAAGACTGTACCCACGTAGGCCACATTGATAACCCTTTACCATTTAACATGTATACTAATTACTACCTAAATTCAGTGTAGTTGTGTTACAAGAATATAAATGGTAAAGGGTTATCTAAGCGGCCGTGGTTATCTCGTCGTCTTGTTTTCTCTATGACATGAAAATCCAAAATAGTTATTAATGCATTCTATTTGTTTCTATTTCATGTTTCTATTTATTTGTTGTTCTTGTTAATTCAATTTCTTGTTTCTGTTAATCCTGCTTCTATTCTTGTTCTATTTCTTGTTTCTATGTTTGTTGTTCCTATTTCTATTTGTTTTGGTCTTGTTTCTATTTGTTTCCGTTTCTATTTTTGTTGTTCTTCTATTTGTTTATTATTCTTGTGTTTCTATTTGTTTGTTGTTGTTGTTGCTTCTATTGTAGTTGCAACAGCTGGTCAGGAGGAAGTGTTGACAGGCAGTTCCTAAACTCCATTTCTCACATACCAAACCTGTTCTCATTATTTCGCTTTTTGAGTCCGAGGCCCAGCCCTATCCCTCTTCGAGGCCCAGCCCTATCCCTCCTAGAGGCCCAGCCCTAATCCTCCTTGAGGACTTGTGCACAAGGGAACTCCCCAAGCCAGCACAGAACAACTCAAATATCAGTATATTACCTGAAGGCTCATTTCTTCAGCTTGGTTCAGCAAGTGAGGGGCCAGTGACAATCTTGGCCTGCCTGATGACCTTTACCAATAGCTTCCCCATGCAATCGACAAATTAGTCACGGGCATGCATTGGAAAAATTGGAGCCTTCTGGTATAAAATAGAGACTTCTGGCACTAAATTGGAACCTTCTGGTACTAAATTTAGAGTCTTCGGTACTAAATTTGGAGCCTTCTGGCACTAAATCTGGAGTCCACTGTTACTAAATTTACCCTCTTCTACGCAAGCTACAGTGTATATGCAGGACGGGTAGATGGAACCTTGAAGACGCATTCCAGGCTTCTGATGGTTTAGGTGTGTCCATCCTCTACTTTAGCGAAGGATAGCTAGAGGAGAGTCTGGGGTTTGTGCAGCCAAAGCTTCCCACATGCCTAGACTCCTACAAAGCTGCCAATGTGATTTAGCTGAGATGATTTTGGGTTTCTCATCCTCCATCAGTGAAGGTCTGCACTCGTGACAAGACCACACACTTATTTCATATACAGAGCCGACTAGCAGGAAGCAAGGTGGATGAACTTTGGTTACCTACCACTGGACAATGTTTGTCCGATCCAAAGGATGACATAACTTCCTTCCATTTCTTGGCCTCTGTTAGGACCTCTGCCTTACCAACACTTCGGGAGTCTTTATGCTCGTCAACTCTCATGCCACCTGAAGTCATGTGCTGTCTCAGTCCAGCAGGCGCGGTCTGTCAAAAGAAGTAATTCTGCAACTGTAGCTCCGCCTACTTCAACGTACGGTCACAAAGAACGGGAAAGAGATCTACGGACATGTTCTTCTGACAGGACAAGAGAAGTACAGCAATAAACAGCAATAATTTTATTTTTTTAATTAAATCTTAAATTGACGTTTTAATTAAGTGACCGACATATTTCAGTACCAAACTTAGTGATCTTTTTTCGGACGTTCTTTTAGGAATGCATTTGAGAGCTATTCAAGTTCCATGCTTTTGTCTCTTCGACCTGGTACCAATAACTCAGATTTGAATATTCCATGCAGTTGATCCCTTATTCCAGTCGTACTGGACCTTGCTCCAGGGGATCCATACACGTCCAGAATTGCCACACCTTTCCTAGTGCATCGCAGGGTTCCTGGAGGGTACCTTGAGAAGGACCATTAGCACCGCTGGACAGTCCTCCATCGAACAAAGTGCTGCTTCATGAAGTCAGCTTTGCGACAATTTTATCATCAATCCTAATAGCCAGGTCTTATATTCTTAAAGTGGTTTGAAGAAAAACACAATGTGACCAGTGTGCCCCTAACTACACAGGAGTGTGTGTGTGTGTGTGAGTGAGTGTGTGTGTGTGTGTGTGACTGGTGCAAGTCATATCTCACAGGCCAGGCTTCAAACTAACCACACTCCACCCCTATGGAGATTGTTTCACACCACACTCCATGTCAAGACACCTGGGAAAGGCTACCACACTTCCATGGCAACCAAGTGCATCACACACCACATGATCTGAGGTCCTTAAGATTATTTGCATTAATTAAATAAGGTGTTTGGGTACTTTACAAATAGGAAGGAGATTTGTACTTACACACAATTAGGGAGGGAAGGACTAACCAAATAATGACCCCATGCTGCACATGAGGAAAGATGAACTCGTCAAGTTAGCTGCCATGTGTGTGTGTGTATGTGTGTTTATGTGTGTGTGTATGTATGTGTGTGTGTTTGTGTGTGTTTATGCGTGTGTGTGTGTTTATGTGTTGTGTATGTACGTGTGTGTATTTATGTGTGTATGTATGTGTGTGTTTATGTGTGTTTATATGTGGTGTGTGTGTGTTTATGTATGTGTGTATGTGTGTGTGTATGTGTGTGTGTGTTTGTGTGTTGTCTGTATGTTTGTATGTGTTTGTGTGTGCTTATGTGTGTTGTGTGTATGTATGTATGTTTATGTGTGTGCATGTGTGTGTGTGTGTGCTCATGTATGCATGCATAAGAAGAACCACTATTACACATCTCCATTTTCTTCATACAAACTTTAGTAGCAAAAACATTCCAGTGCACGTCTTCAACCACAGCGTTTCTTGATAGCAGAATAAATGGTTTGGTAAGGATCATCCGGTGTATAAGTTTGTTGAGGGGTGCAGCTAAGCTCACTGACGTGCTGTAATTATAAGAACGACCCGTCAGCCACAGCCCTGTGCTCAGTTCTGCTGTTTGGTTGTTTGGTTGGTGAAGTTTCTCCTGTGCAAACATTACCAAGTCCTTGAAGGAGGCCATGGTTGGCCCTGCATGGGTACAGTCAACAATAGCAACAAGACACGACACGTGCTGATACGTGTAGTGGATGGACAATATGAAGAAACATGTTTGAAAGTGTCCGAGTCCTGGAGTCACTGTTTGTGTGGAGTCCTCCACTGCTCAATTAACAGAGCTATACCGGATAAGCATGACAAAATACGAGAGTGTACCCACGTAGAAAACAAAAACGCATTGACGACCCTTTACCATTTAAAATTGTGCACACCGATATCGCACCATTTGTGTACACGATTTTAAAAGGTAAAGGGTCATCTAACTGGTTGTGGTCTCCGTGGGTACACTCGTGCTTCCTTTCTTCTTTGAGGTCGATCCATTCATTTTTGTGCTTATTTTTTGTTCTCTTAAAAGATGCAGATGTCGGAATTGCTCTAGAGCTCTCGATTTCCTTACCCCCCAAACTGGTTATGCACATGCTCCCGTCCAAAAGCTGGTCTTGGTGGTCCACTGGGTGGGTGTGGTGAGTGTCAAGACACTTGCATCAAATACGCCTGCAGCAATTAAAGACGACCACACACAGCAGGGTATTTTGGACAGGGCTAAAGAACCGCTGATGACGGACCAACAACGATTTGCGCAGTGTAAACCGGAGAACACTCCCTACCCTTTGTCGTACGTATTCGCGGATTGGATTGCAGCCACAAAAAATTCAAATATTAAATACTTGAAAATATCCTTCTACCCACAACTATCATGATGACACTTGCTACACGCAGACCGTGTAAGTACTCACACACACAGCAAGTGCTACATGTATTATTGCTCCCTTTCTTCCCTTGCCCAAACCACCTAACAAATAAAGCAATATTTCACGTTTTCCTTTAAATAGAACTCTATGGCGTCTAACCTCTCTTTAGCATAGTGAGCGCGCCATTTCACAGCAGATCCGTTGCGACACACGGGACCCTCAACTTTTAGCCCCCCGGCAAATCCCACGGGAAAGACAGAGACCCCCATAGTCTTCTTCATCTGACAGGATGGGGGGGGGGAGGGGGGAAATGAACATTTTCAAAACCAAGTATACATACATGTACACTCGTACACAATACATGTACAAGGAAAGTCATTAAAACAAAGCAAGCATACATACATACATACATACACAATACTACAAGGAAAGTCATTAAAACTGGCCTTTAATTACCGGATTGACCGCCACATTTAATGTGCATGTGTGTGATTTTTCAACATAAACATTCCATCTACACGTAGCCGTAACTTTTACTCCAGGAATAATCGCCTCAAGCTCTTGATATTATTAGAACGCAAATATAATAAGCTGTTGTTTGGTATAAGAATCAGCTCAGGTCAGGCGAGTCAACAAAAGCTATGTAGCATTAAGTCACTAAATATTATATATCTGAGGTGTTTTCATTTTATAGTAAATAATCCCCGCCTCCCTCCCCCCCCCCCCTCCCCCTGAACTCAACCAGACTGTGTTCCTAGTGTGGCTGACGGAACACTACAAGACTAGAACATAGTTAGGGGAAGCATTATTTTGTGGGCTGGTGTTCCTAGTGTGGCTGACGGAGGAACACTACAAGACTAGAACATAGTTAGGGGAAGCATTATTATGTGGGATGGAGGAAGTTTCGGGTGGAAGAGATTTAGTTAGGCATGTAATTTGTCCTTATCATCACAACTCGAGGAAGGTACTCTCTGTGGGTTAGCTTCACCATCTGTGTAAAGGTCTCCAGCTGCTAACTGGAGGCAAGTTTGAAGCATTCCAACTAAAGCTAGTAACATCCACTAGGACTGGCTTAGGAAGCTTATAAGTAACTAGCTAGCTACTCTATCCAAAGCCTTGGGGAACTGCTCACTGGGGGGTGTAGTCATCTAGTGGACTATTCTGTTACTAAGGCTAGGTTAGCTACCTTACTCACTGTGGCTAGTGCAGGAACCCTTATTAACTAGCCTCATGAAGCCATCCCCCCAGGGATAGATATATAGTTATCTACTCCTGTAACTAGTGGCAGAAGGAAGTGCACTGGCAAGAGCAAACAAATCTAACTCACCACACTCCGAGTTTTGCCACACCTCTTAATTACCTGAACATGCTCTGTGGGGAGGTCCGCTACCAGATTATTAATGTACTTATTATTCAACATTTATACTTGCACATGCCCAGTAGATTGCTGAATCATTGTAAACTAGAACACTACTTCCAGTCTATAAGGGAGCAGGCCTCATTTGTTTTAAAAACTGGATATTTCCAGCTGCCATCTTGGACCAGCTCTTCCAACCCTTCTGCTGTTGATAGAAGCTCATTACTGATGATAAGATGCACAAGCACCTGTGTTTATCCGTCATTCGGAATCCCTTCAACTAAATAACTCACTTCTAGATTACGATTTTTGTTGCAGGCAGAGCAGGCAGAGCGGAATCTAGCTTATTTCAATGGAGCAGTAAAAATTAAAAAAATTTTTTTTTGTTATTATTTTATTTTAATATTATTATTATTTATAATAATTATTTCTATTTGTTATTATTTTATTTTGATATTATTATTATTAATATAAAAAATAATAATATTTCTATTTTATTTTAATATTATTATTATATAATAATAATATTTTTATTTAATATTATTATTTTTTTAAATAAAAATAACAATTTTAAGACAAGCAGTCATCAGAGCTATATATAGAGTGAGTGGATGTTCTCCGTTGTCCCCATGCCCCGAGGCTGCATGTCCCCTCTGAGTTGTGATGGAAACTCTTTGCAGGAGGTGGTGAGGGAAACTCTCCTCTCCGGTTACTTGTTGGAGAGGCTGGGCCAACTCCCTCAAAAGATTATACCCTGAGGCCTAAATACCTGAACTCTCAACTGCCGCAGACAAGAAGGAATGGTTCTGGTCCAAACAAGTGCACCCCACTCTCTCTCTCTTCAGCCATGGCTGCTACTGCTCCTGCTTCCATGGAGGCATTAACACTGCGAGGGAGCGAAGGTGTCTACACAAGTGGTATCCCATACCAACAATCTGCCCAACTTCCAAGTTGGGGAGGTTGTAAATGCCTGTACATGTAAATGCCTGCCTCTTGATGGTGTCTGTGCGGCCCACAAAGCCTTGTGTAGGATTCTGTTTATGGAGGTACCGAGAAAATGGCGGCCTACATGATGGAGGCAGCTGAGTGGCCCACACTGAGGGAGGCAGCTGAATGGCCCACACTGAGGGAGGCAGCTGAGTGGCCCACACTGAGGGAGGCAGCTGAGTGGCCCACACTGAGGGTGTCAGCTGAGTGGCCCACACTGAGGGAGGCAGCTGAATGGCCCACACTGAGGGAGGCAGCTGAGTGGCCCACACTGAGGGAGGCAGCTGAATGGCCCACACTGAGGGAGGCAGCTGAGTGGCCCACACTGAGGGAGGCAGCTGAGTGGCCCACACTGAGGGAGGCAGCTGAGTGGCCCACACTGAGGGGGGCAGCTGAGTGGCCCACACTGAGGGAGGCAGCTGAGTGGTCACTGAGGGAGGCAGCTGAGTGGCCCACACTGAGGGAGGCAGCTGAGTGACCCATACTGTGGAGGCAGCTGAGTGGCCCACACTGAGGGAGGCAGCTGAGTGGCCTACACTGAGGGAGGCAGCTGAGTGGCCCACACTGAGGGAGGCAGCTGAGTGGCCCACACTGAGGGAGGCAGCTGAGTGGCCCACACTGAGGGAGGCAGCTGAGTGGCCCACACAGAGGGAGGCAGCTGAGTGGCCCACACTGAGGGAGGCAGCTGAGTGGCTCACACTGAGGGAGGCAGCTGAGTGGCCCACACTGAGGGAGGCAGCTGAGTGGCCCACACTGAGGGACGCAGCTGGGATAGCAAACTGATCACTGTGGGCCCACAATGCTGGCATGCATGTGGCCTACAGGAGGAGGAGTCTGTGAAAGGCCTACAGCAATTCAGACTGTTAGTCATCCATGTGAAGACCTGGGGAGGCAATGGGAACAGCCAGCCAGAGACCTGACTCTCTTGTCCAGGCAGCAAGCACACTAGCTCTAGACCTGACTCTCTTGTCCAGGCAGCAAGCACACCAGCTCTGGACCTGACTCTCTTGAGGCAATAAGCACACCAGCTCTAGAGACCTGGTCATGGGTATTCGCAAGCAGATTGTCAGAAGCCACAGAAACCCTAATTTAATATCACAGATCTTGTGATTATGAGACTTGGGGCCAATGGGAGGAGGTTGATCATGGCCCTGGGACCGGTGGAAGACTGCATCATCCTAATTGGGAATGGGATTCCATGGAGATGAGGAGGGAGAATGTGGTGAATGAGGTCCGAAGAGGTAGCAGCTGGCAAGCTGGGTTGCCCTCCTGATCCCAAGACCACCAAACTTCACACGCCAGGTGAGCTATCTTGGCAACACAACAAATGCACGTGCAGGCACGTCCCCAAACTAAACAGCTAACAACACAAGGTCATGCCATTTCTGGCAATGGTGGCCATCATTGGCTCTAGGGGGAGGGGGAGGGGGGGAGGGGGGGGGGGGAGTTATTCCTCATCCCCAAGTCCCAGCCCCTTGAAGTTGCAACAGTCCCAAGAAGAACGGGAAGTAACAGACATCGACACTTAGAGATATTATATAGTTATATACCCCCTACCCTCACAGCATGAACATATATATATACACACACACACACACATATATCATATATTAAAATCACCTTCTCAACAATCAACTTCAAATTTTATTCACTCGACGTTTCAACTAGATGCTCTAGCCTTCATCATCTAATAGTCGAAACGCCGAGTGAATAAAAATTGAAGTTGATTTTGAGAAGGTGATTTTAATGTGAGAGTTATTGAGAGTTTATTTAAGGGAAATGCACATATATATATATATACACTAGTTATCGCACACATGACATACAGACTCCCCAGCCACACAAAAAACTCTACTTAGTGTCCACCAAATGCACATACCCCAAAACTGTCTAATTGGTGTACACCAATGACAATCCACTCTAATTGGTGCACACCAACATGACTATTTTAATTGGTGCACACCAATACAGAATAGCGGCCAATCCCTTGCAACAACAGCTCTGGTCCACACCCATGAAGCACCTCTAATCCGTCTAACCCATGAAACAAGCACTCAAATTAGTGCACGCTCTGAATCAAGCACCCTCTAATTGTGAAACAAGCACTCAAATTGGTGCACACCCAGAGTTCATTCCCACGTACCTCTTGAAACAACCGGAGGTCATATTTATTGTCGTCGTCCATGAAGTAGACCACACCCTGCTTGCACTCGGTGCTGTTCTTGTGTGACTGGCAATGCTCGTGAATCCATGCTAGACCAGAGTTACGCTGCTGCACCCCACGCGACCGCAGAGCCTTGTACATAGCTGTCGTCTTGACGTTCAAGTGAACCTTTGACTTTACCTGCATAGAACAACACATAATGTAATGTTGATTAATTGTAACCCACACACACCAAGCACGGAATTATTCACTGTGCCCAGTTGACATGAAATCTTGTTAACCTACAGATGTGTATAAAAATTGATTTTATTATATTTTTTTTAAATTTTAAACGAAATTCATTTTCCACCCACACACCGACCACGTACTTACATTTTAACGCCTAATGAAAACAGTCGTTGCATAGAGTAGAGCTTCCTCTAGCCACTGGTGCTAATTTCAAATCTTTAGCACTTTGCAATCTGGAGATATTTATGTGGAGGTTTCAGGCATTCAGGTTTTCAGGTCCCTCCACTTTAGGTCTAGTAACTTGCCTATAGTTATATACCTATGAAAAATATTAAAAGAGAGCACACAGAGAGACCTATCTTTTGAGCTATATATCAAGTCCATACCATGAAGTTTACAGAATCTACGGAGCTCTAAAGTGGTAACCATAAGTAAAATTTAAAAAATGCCATTGTCTCCCCACCCCAAAACAACATGAAGTGTAAAAATAAGTTTAGTGTTGAGTAAAATGACTCGTCTCAACGATCAATTATTTCTCAATGTTTTAGACTGGGAGCCCTAGCCTTCATCAGGAATGTTATTCCTTAGGGAGGAAATTAAGCTGGTCATTGAGAATTTCTACTTGTGTGAGCTGAGAGTCGTTTTTTTTTTATGTACACACACTCAGAGGAAATAAGAGGCTAGCTTTGAGGAGGGAACATGAGGACTAGCAATCTCACACCAGATTCCCTGGTTCTCTTTTGAACCAAAGAACAAGGCAGAGATATCCAAAGAACTAGGCGGCAATATCTGCTCTGCAGTCATAGGAGCCACAGTAAAAATAATTCCTAGTCGATGAAAAATTAATATTAGCAACATGAAAGAGGAGTAATGAAGCGTTCCAGATTATCTCTCGAGTATTATTACTTACTAGGAAGAGAATTAACACCATAGCCAGAGACCGAAAGCTAACAATATCCAGTGTAGAGTATTCAACTGTTAATAGAGAAGGTTACGCGAGAAATATTCACATTCTCTATCAGCATCATGCGATGGATCCGAGATGAGGTCAATAGTACAGAATAATCTAATTAGTTGAGTTGCTGGGTTCATTTATCCTTATAGCCACACCCACCCCCCTTCTGCCCCCCCAAAAAGAAGATATGAAAACCTCAAGACAGAGACGAATGTTTGTAAACATCGGGGGGGAAACGGCCGAGACGACTTTTAAAGAAGTTGCTTTCTGAACAATCTTCAGAAGCTACCACATACCGAGTAGAGCTGATGAAAGTTCAATATTGAACGTGAAGCGCAGAAGACACCTCTTCCTCCCTGTCCAACCCAGGATTGGCCCAACTCAGGATTGGGACACGTTATTGGTCGTCAAGACCATACCCACCACATACAATGACGGCCAATAAAAAAGAAGCATGAGCATCGACCACATGCCCGAGGCGATGATCACCTCTGCCAAGTTCCAATGCCTTCAAACATCCCTTATCGACCTCATGGTCAAACATTCTAACCAACATCTCTAAACTTAGCAGGTATTAACTCGACAGCCGCGACAATGGATGTCCTGCCGACCAGCGGGCTTGTATCAATGATGTGGCACTCTCACCAGAGAGAGCCACACCTTCCAGAGAGAGTCACACCATGCCCCTCGAGAAGAGAGGGATTGGAGAGGTGTGTAAAGCAACCGAGTTTTGTATGAACAGGTCACACCAACTCGTGTGGTCTGCATTCCCAGTGCCAGCTAATCCTCGGAGAAATGGGTAGAGCAAACTGGTTTGTTTTCTTCGAATCTGTCCAGCAGATTCGAAAGGAGTAGATGACCTTCCAGCAGTAGTACTGTCAGTGTAATGCAATGGAGTCTCCCCAGGTGTCTTGTGCGGTGAGATCAAGTTTCCAACAGGGGGGGGGGGGGGGGGGGGTGGGGGGGAAATCTCATGATTCCTTTAATTGGAGAACGGAGGGTTGTGACCCTCTGTTTCATGCATGTTGAAGCACATGTGCTAGTGGTAACACGCCAGGTTAATCTGGATCAATGGTCCATGTGGCATCCCACTCAGACCACCCCCCTCCCCCATATTCAACCACCTGCAGCTGCGGAGCAATGGTGCTGAACTTGAATACAAACGTAGATATGTGCATGCATGTATATGCTAGTATCACATGCTTGGTCTTAGGAAGTTAGAGAAAATAACCCCCCCCCCCCCCCCCCCCCCCCCGACACACACAACCCACCTGCTCAGACCAGACAGGGGGATACAACTCCCCACCCCCTTGACCAGGTAAATAATCTCCACCTCCCGCCACACCAGGGAAAATATTCTACCCCCCCCCCCCCCCCCCCCCCCATCCCCCGGCTGAGCCTATACTACACTTGGGTGGTGGTAGTAGCTGACTCATAATATGTTAAAATCTGCAAAGTGTGTTGGAGGAGATGTGTACACAATAACACATCAAAGATGAGAACATGAGTACAAGTTAGACACACTTATCTGAGAAGCAATCTTCTACGCTGACCCTCAATTCACCCGAGAAACCTTTCAAGTAGAGCACAGCACAAAAACAAAACCATACGTGTATTTACACACAATCAATTACACACAATCAAACAGGATTGCTAGCATCTCGCCCACATGAAGCTCGTAATAGCTACAAATCCTCCATGAAAAAGGTATGAAAATTGATGAATCGAGATCCTTTCAGCAGGTCCTGACAAAAGGTTTCCTGGGGAACTCACACCCTCTGCTGCCAGGAGCATCTACTAATCATAAGGAATGTTACGTTTAAACTAAGAGAGGGAGGGAGGGAGACATTGCAGCTGACATGGCGTGATGCTGGATCAAGTGTTAGTTGGCCAAATGGTACAAGGTGGCTCAGATTAACTCTTTCATGGCCATAAGCATCACTGACGTCCTCGCATTTGAAAATTCATAAAAAAGCAATCTTTGAGTTTAATACCAAACCACGCATACTGTGAATTAAGCTAGATGCTTCCTCTATGCAGGTGCAAAGAGGTGGGATTCTGGTATCCAAGGAAACTCTTGAGAAGAACCTAAACCATTCACTCTAGCCGATCTGTTCATGATGTCAGGCCACTAAGTCTGGATGAAGTTCTTTTGCGAGTGTTGGATGACGACTTTGGCCAGTCTGTGGGAGAAGCAAGTGCTGAGGAAGGAGAAGGCATCTCTTCACACCTTAGGAACAGCACCGTCCATCCCAACACTGTCCTGTCAGTGGGCGGAGTGGTAGCGACAGATATAGGTACCTTCTAGTGAAGTGAACGTTTCCAATTATATGAATGGTGAAGAGCGAGGAAGCTCAGACAGGAAGTGAGGTCTTAGCTTTAAAAAAAAATATGTCAGCAGAGTATACACTAGAGCAATTTTAGCCACTTCTTCCCGGGTAGTTGGCGGGCTGTAGAATACATGCACATGTATAAATTCTTCCCGGGTGGTTGGCTGGTAAAGTCAATATGATAAGCAGTCAACTATGCATGGCAATCTCTGGCATACTCCCACTTGACTGCACCTAGGTTGAGAAGAGCATCCTAATTATCACAGCATTTTGTTTATCATTACTGGTTACAATAGCAACAGGGTCAGTTTCCATGACGACCAAACTTTACCATAACGTGCATCAACCCAATATAAGAACATAAAACATAAGCCATGGTTGCTATGCAGTTCGGTGATCCTGTGAATTCGTATGATTGGTTCTTGTACGACCGGATTTTTATAACTCTCCTAAACCAAGCTGTGAAAAAGTTAATCGGCAAAGACTGCTGATTAACAGCGCTGATCTAAAAAATCTGTTTCCAAAATCTAGAATCAGTAAATTTTGTTAGTATACCAATGACACCAGGAAATTACTTGTCAAGAACTTCATCAACATTCCTCTAAGCTTTATATCTATCTATCAATTTAGGACCATGTGTCAGTATGCCCGTGCTACACAACATTTGACTCCTCTCCTCTAAGCTTTATACATAATATATATATATCAATTAGGACCAATAATTATGATTTTTTACCCCACAAGTGCAGAACAGAACAATGATGTGTTAATTATGTCAATGCACTTTACACATTGTGGCTGTGCTAACTACAATAGTCTGCTACGAGGGAGTCTTCACTACAAGCACAGAGAAGAGAGGTCATCAGGGGGCCTATCTTGACCTTAGGAAGTAATTGAGCACGAACTAATATACCTTTAGAAAGAGCATCAAATGCACCACATTTGTCCTCAAAATAACTTACACAAAATTGAAGAGCAAAAAAGTTATGACAAATTTAGTGAAATTCAAAATTGTGGCAACCACACCCCTCCTTAAAGTCACCAGTCATATAGGGTAGCTGTCCTGCAAATATAAACAGGACACCTCTACTAAATATGATCAGACTCGTATTCATGAATAGGTGTAGTTCGACTTGTCCCAACCATGGATGGGTCACTCATGACCACAATAACACGCGGGGAGTGAGAGGGGCTGGAAAAAGGGCCGACAAGATTATGCCATGTGTATTCCTGGATACATGTCACATGTGTATGCAGCTCATTAACACGACGAGGGTACTGTCTCTATGCTAGTCAACACAGCACAGTCCATCTGGCCATCTTAGTGTGTGTGTGTTTGTGTGTGTGTGTGTATGCATGTGTGCGTATGCATGTGTACATGTGTTTGTGTGAGTGGGTGTATGTATGTGTGCGTGCATGTGTGTGATTCCACTAAGCATACTTCAAAAACTGCTGTCTTGACAAAATGTTGGATTGGGTCTGATTAACGTTACACATAGTTGGGGTGGAAGTGAGCCCCCATGGTGTGGCTGAGGGAGTATTGATTGGGTGTGGCCAGCTTCTGGTTGAGGACTGTACAGAAGCACGCCTGAAGGACGCTTCAGCACCTTCTAACTGCAGCCAGTTCGCTCTCTTCACCGACTGTGCAGCCAGTTCTCTCTCCTCTACTGACTGTGCAGCCAGTTCTCTCTCCTCTACTGACCTCTCCTCTACTGACTATGCAGCCAGTTCTCTCTCCTCTACTGACTATGCAGCCAGTTCTCTCTCCTCTACTGCCTATGCAGCCAGTTCTCTCTCCTCTACTGACTGTGCAGCCAGTTCTCTCTCCTCTACTGACTGTGCAGCCAGTTCTCTCTCCTCTACTGACTATGCAGCCAGTTCTCTCTCCTCTACTGACTATGCAGCCAGTTCTCTCTCCTCTACTGACTGAGCAGCCAGTTCTCTCTCCTCTACTGACTATGCAGCCAGTTCTCTCTCCTCTACTGACTATGCAGCCAGTTCTCTCTCCTCTACTGACTATGCAGCCAGTTCTCTCTCCTCTACTGACTATGCAGCCAGTTCTCTCTCCTCTACTGACTATGCAGCCAGTTCTCTCTCCTCTACTGCCTATGCAGCCAGTTCTCTCTCCTCTACTGACTGTGCAGCCAGTTCTCTCTCCTCTACTGACTGTGCAGCCAGTTCTCTCTCCTCTACTGACTATGCAGCCAGTTCTCTCTCCTCTACTGACGGTGCAGCCAGTTCTCTCTCCTCTACTGACTATGCAGTCAGTTCTCTCTCCTCTAATGACTATGCAGCCAGTTCTCTCTCCTCTACTGACTGAGCAGCCAGTTCTCTCTCCTCTACTGACTATGCAGCCAGTTCTCTCTCCTCTACTGACTATGCAGCCAGTTCTCTCTCCTCTACTGACTATGCAGCCAGTTCTCTCTCCTCTACTGACGGTGCAGCCAGTTCTCTCTCCACTACTGACTGTGCAGCCAGTTCCCTATCCTCTCCTCTACTACACTGCAGGCAGTTTCTTACTAGTAGTTGTCAGGTGGTTTGTTCTTGTCATAGTACACATGCACATCATTTTCACCAGAGCAAATTTGCCAAGGGGACAGTTAAGCATGGCAACCTAGCCTGCTAGATAACTACATCCCCAGTGAGCAGTTCCCTAAGGCTTTGGATAGAGTAGCTAGCTAATTACTTATAAGCTTCCTAAGCCAGTCCTAGTGGGTTCAAACTTCCCTCCAGTTAGCAGCTGGAGACCTTTACACAGATGGTGAAGCTAACCCACAGAGGCAGTACCTTCCTCGAGTTGTGATGATAAGGACAAATTACATGCCTAACTAAATCTCCTCCACCCAAAACTTCCTCCAGCCCACATAATAATGCTTCCCCTAACTATGTTCTATTCTTGTAGTGTTCCGTCAGCAACACTAGGAACACAGTCTGTTGAGTTCAGGGGGGAAGGGAAGGAATGTTGGACCCAAGACGAGGATGCACCCCCACCTGTGAAATGCAGTGGACCATTCCCCCCCCCCCCCCCCACCCCAAAAACCAATAAATTTCTGATAGAAATAAAAATTAACCTGTATATAAAATAGTTTTCAAGAAAAAAAGTAGAATATAATAGCAACAACGATGTAATATACCTCTCCCACCAGGCCTTGTCACCTTGCACACATATTGCAGGGTAAGCATGAGCACGTGCAAATATGGGAAGTGGGTGGAGCTAGGATTGTGTTAATTAGAGTGACCTCATCGTATAGCCTCGCTACATGGCGTTCCAGGCAGCACAACAGATGTGAGGACTCCCTAGGAGTCCAATAGAGGTTTTAAAAAGTGGAAATTATCCGATTCTATAGCTCCAACAAATGTATGCACAGAAAGAGACGACTTCGTTACTTTAGTCTGACCACTCCGAGATGTAGAGGGAAGAGAGAGAGAGTGTATGAGATGTAGAGGGAAGAGAGAGAGAGTGTATGAGATGTAGAGGGAAGAGAGAGAGAGTGTATGAGATGTAGAGGGAAGAGAGAGAGAGTGTATGAGATGTAGAGGGAAGAGAGAGAGAGAGCATGAGATGTAGAGGGAAGAGAGAGAGAGTGTATGAGATGTAGAGGGAAGAGGGAGAGAGTGTATGAGATGTAGAGGGAAGAGGGAGAGAGTGTATGAGATGTAGAGGGAAGAGAGAGAGAGTGTATGAGATGTAGAGGGAAGAGAGAGAGTGTATGAGATGTAGAGGGAAGAGAGAGAGTGCATGAGATGTAGAGGGAAGAGAGAGAGTGTATGAGATGTAGAGGGAAGAGAGAGAGAGTGTATGAGATGTAGAGGGAAGAGGGAGAGAGTGTATGAGATGTAGAGGGAAGAGAGAGAGAGTGTATGAGATGTAGAGGGAAGAGGGAGAGAGTGTATGAGATGTAGAGGGAAGAGAGAGAGAGCACATGAGATGTAGAGGAAGAGAGAGAGAGTGTATGAGATGTGGAGGGAAGAGAGAGAGTGTATGAGATGTAGAGGGAAGAGAGAGAGAGTGATGAGATGTAGAGGAAGAGAGAGAGAGTGTATGAGATGTAGAGGAAGAGAGAGAGAGTGCATGAGATGTAGAGGAAGCGAGAGAGAGTGTATGAGATGTAGAGGGAAGAGAGAGAGAGTGTATGAGATGTAGAGGGAAGAGAGAGAGAGTGTATGAGATGTAGAGGGAAGAGAGAGAGAGTGTATGAGATGTAGAGGGAAGAGAGAGAGAGTGCATGAGATGTAGAGGGAAGAGAGAGAGAGTGTATGAGATGTAGAGGGAAGAGAGAGAGAGTGTATGAGATTAGAGGGAAGAGAGAGTGTATGAGATGTAGAGGGAAGAGAGAGAGAGAGAGTAAAGATAGAGAGAGAGTGTATGAGATGTAGAGGGAAGAGAGAGAGAGTGTATGAGATGTAGAGGGAAGAGAGAGAGAGTGTATGAGATGTAGAGGGAAGAGGGAGAGAGTGTATGAGATGTAGAGGGAAGAGAGAGAGAGTGTATGAGATGTAGAGGGAAGAGGGAGAGAGTGTATGAGATGTAGAGGGAAGAGAGAGAGAGTGTATGAGATGTAGAGGGAAGAGGGAGAGAGTGTATGAGATGTAGAGGGAAGAGAGAGAGAGTGTATGAGATGTAGAGGGAAGAGAGAGAGAGTGTATGGGATGTAGAGGAAGAGAGAGTGCATGAGATGTAGAGGGAAGAGAGAGAGTGTATGAGATGTAGAGGAAGAGAGAGAGAGTGTATGAGATGTAGAGGGAAGAGAGAGAGAGTGTATGAGATGTAGAGGGAAGAGAGAGAGAGTGTATGAGATGTAGAGGGAAGAGAGAGAGAGTGTATGAGATGTAGAGGGAAGAGAGAGAGAGTGTATGAGATGTAGAGGGAAGAGAGAGAGAGATGAGATGTAGAGGGAAGAGAGAGAGTGTATGAGATGTAGAGGGAAGAGAGAGAGAGTGTATGAGATGTAGAGGGAGAGAGAGAGAGTGTATGAGATGTAGAGGGAAGAGAGAGAGAGTGTATGAGATGTAGAGGGAAAGAGAGAGAGTGTATGAGATGTAGAGGGAAGAGAGAGAGTGTATGAGATGTAGAGGGAAGAGAGAGAGAGTGTATGAGATGTAGAGGAAGAGAGAGAGAGTGTATGAGATGTAGAGGGAAGAGAGAGAGAGTGTATGAGATGTAGAGGGAAGAGAGAGAGTGTATGAGATGTAGAGGGAAGAGAGAGAGGGCATGAGATGTAGAGGGAAGAGAGAGAGAGTGCAGAGATGTAGAGGAAGAGAGAGAGAGTGTATGAGATGTAGAGGGAAGAGAGAGAGAGTGTATGAGATGTAGAGGGAAGAGAGAGAGAGTGTATGAGATGTAGAGGGAAGAGAGAGAGAGTGTATGAGATGTAGAGGGAAGAGAGAGAGTGTATGAGATGTAGAGGGAAGAGAGAGAGTGTGTATGAGATGTAGAGGGAAGAGAGAGAGAGTGTATGAGATGTAGAGGGAAGAGGGAGAGAGTGTATGAGATGTAGAGGGAAGAGGGAGAGAGTGTATGAGATGTAGAGGGAAGAGAGAGAGTGTATGAGATGTAGAGGGAAGAGGGAAAGAGTGTATGAGATGTAGAGGGAAGAGAGAGAGAGTGTATGAGATGTAGAGGGAAGAGAGAGAGAGTGTATGAGATGTAGAGGGAAGAGGGAGAGAGTGTATGAGATGTAGAGGGAAGAGAGTGTATGAGATGTAGAGGGAAGAGAGAGAGAGTGTATGAGATGTAGAGGGAAGAGAGATTGTATGAGATGTAGAGGGAAGAGAGAGAGAGTGTATGAGATGTAGAGGGAAGAGGGAGAGTGTATGAGATGTAGAGGGAAGAGAGAGAGAGTGTATGAGATGTAGAGGGAAGAGAGAGAGTGTATGAGATGTAGAGGGAAGAGAGAGAGAGTGTATGAGATGTAGAGGAAGAGGGAGAGAGTGTATGAGATGTAGAGGGAAGAGAGAGAGAGTGTATGAGATGTAGAGGGAAGAGAGAGAGAGTGTATGAGATGTAGAGGAAGAGAGAGAGAGTGTATGAGATGTAGAGGGAAGAGAGAGAGAGTGTATGAGATGTAGAGGGAAGAGAGAGAGAGTGTATGAGATGTAGAGGGAAGAGAGAGAGAGTGTATGAGATGTAGAGGGAAGAGAGAGAGAGTGTATGAGATGTAGAGGGAAGAGAGAGAGAGTGTATGAGATGTAGAGGGAAGAGAGAGAAAGTGTATGAGATGTAGAGGGAAGAGAGAGAGAGTGTATGAGATGTAGAGGGAAGAGAGAGAGTGTATGAGATGTAGAGGGAAGAGAGAGAGAGTGTATGAGATGTAGAGGGAAGAGAGAGAGTGCATGAGATGTAGAGGGAAGAGAGAGAGAGTGTATGAGATGTAGAGGGAAGAGAGAGAGAGTGTATGAGATGTAGAGGGAAGAGGGAGAGAGTGTATGAGATGTAGAGGGAAGAGAGTGTATGAGATGTAGAGGGAAGAGAGAGAGAGTGTATGAGATGTAGAGTGAAGAGAGAGAGAGTGTATGAGATGTAGAGTGAAGAGAGAGAGAGTGTATGAGATGTAGAGGGAAGAGAGAGAGTGTGTATGAGATGTAGAGGGAAGAGAGAGAGAGTGTATGAGATGTAGAGGGAAGAGGGAGAGAGTGTATGAGATGTAGAGGGAAGAGAGAGAGAGTGTATGAGATGTAGAGGGAAGAGAGAGAGAGTGTATGAGATGTAGAGGGAAGAGGGAGAGAGTGTATGAGATGTAGAGGGAAGAGGGAGAGAGTGTATGAGATGTAGAGGGAAGAGAGAGAGAGTGCATGAGATGTAGAGGGAAGAGAGAGAGAGTGTATGAGATGTAGAGGGAAGAGAGAGAGAGTGCAGAGATGTAGAGGGAAGAGAGAGAGAGAGTGTATGAGATGTAGAGGGAAGAGAGAGAGAGTGTATGAGATGTAGAGGGAAGAGAGAGAGAGTGTATGAGATGTAGAGGGAAGAGAGAGAGAGTGTATGAGATGTAAAGGGAAGAGAGAGAGAGTGTATGAGATGTAGAGGGAAGAGAGAGAGAGTGTATGAGATGTAGAGGGAAGAGAGAGAGAGTGTATGAGATGTAGAGGGAAGAGAGAGTGTATGAGATGTAGAGGGAAGAGGGAGAGAGTGTATGAGATGTAGAGGGAAGAGGGAGAGAGTGTATGAGATGTAGAGGGAAGAGGGAGAGAGTGTATGAGATGTAGAGGGAAGAGAGAGAGAGTGTATGAGATGTAGAGGGAAGAGAGAGAGAGTGTATGAGATGTAGAGGGAAGAGAGAGAGAGTGTATGAGATGTAGAGGGAAGAGAGAGAGAGTGCATGAGATGTAGAGGGAAGAGAGAGAGAGTGTATGAGATGTAGAGGGAAGAGAGAGAGAGTGTATGAGATGTAGAGGGAAGAGAGAGAGAGTGCATGAGATGTAGAGGGAAGAGAGAGAGTGTATGAGATGTAGAGGGAAGAGAGAGAGAGTGTATGAGATGTAGAGGGAAGAGAGAGAGAGTGTATGAGATGTAGAGGGAAGAGGGAGAGAGTGTATGAGATGTAGAGGGAAGAGAGAGAGAGTGCAGAGATGTAGAGGGAAGAGAGAGAGTGTTATGAGATGTAGAGGTAAGAGAGAGAGTGTATGAGATGTAGAGGGAAGAGAGAGAGAGTGTATGAGATGTAGAGGGAAGAGAGAGAGTGTATGAGATGTAGAGGGAAGAGAGAGAGAGTGTATGAGATGTAGAGGGAAGAGAGAGAGAGTGTATGAGATGTAGAGGGGTGAGCTAATGGGTGGGTATCTAGCTGCTCAACCACACAAGACACTTCTAAGTGTTCTCTTCCTAGCCAGCTCAGAACAAGAGGCATTGTATTGCCAACCTTGTCTGCTCAGGAGGGTCAGCACTAACAAGGTTGTAGGACCCGCCATTATCACCTTTGTGGTGTACTTACTCTTGCACCAACCCCACCACCCCCACCACCCCCACCACCCCACGCTATTGGCTGCCACAGGTTTATTGAGCAGGCAGAGATGTTGCTGGTTGAAACAATGCTTGGGTCGAGGTTGGGAAGATCCATATATGATGGTTTTACAACCCCTGTGGTGAAGGAATAGATCTTGTGGTGGCGAGTTCTACAGAAGGGTTGAGCTACTCACTTCTTGGATCTCTAAAAAATACTTGGGATGTAAGAGGTGAGCTCTGATTTCCTGTCTGGCCCTGCCCCTAGGTTGAAGATTGTGCTCAAAATCCTAGCATCACCTCGCCATGACATCATCACTCCACCTGCCTGACTCCTCCCTAGACTTGCAGCAAGATTGGTGACTAGCAGCTGCTGCTTGATCACCATAAGCTTTCATCTCTTCACCAACAGAAAGCTGCACTCCACTCTCACCAGCATGCTCATTGCAGCAACTTTGCGAATGATAAGCAAACTGCAAACTTTTGTGCTGTATATGATTGCTTACAGTGGGTCTAAAGTTTGTTACACACCAGTTTACTAGACACTTCCTGTAATATACTAGACATGCAGTGACAGTCCCTTCAAGATGGGCCAGTCTTGGCAAGCTAGATCTTATCTGGTTATAGTGCCACCACTCTCCTAGTTGACTCAAGACAACCCATGGGGGGGGGGGGCATTAACCTTTGACCACAGCAGCTGTTCTGGTGGTTGTAATCCTGGTGAGAGACTTCTAATTGTTGTAAATGACCTACACATTACATCAATTAGAACAATGACCCATTCATAATTAGGACAGGGACCTGTCCATAATTAG